>JAEBDU010006407.1:0-10261 GCA_016802625.1 Heliconius numata | reverse complement strand
TTTTAAATTCATATTTATTTTCTGCATTTGTAAAACGTGATTTTTATTATTCTTCTTTTCCTGAAGTTTCTTTAGAAGGAATAATATTCCTTATATTTATTTTGTCTTAATTAAATGAAAGAAAAATTATGATTTTGTTGTAAAATAGTAAAATTGTTTTAGTATGAAACATAAAAGGTTGAATTAACAAATGAATTTATTTATATTTAAATTAAATTAGATAAAATAAATTCGGACAACTTCGGCTGATTTTAATATTTTTTATCAGCTTCACGCTGTATCCAATGGCAGACTAGGCAGAGAGAACCTGGGAACCTAGTGTCAACTCCGTTCCAATTAAAACACTTCCATTCCCCACTTTCCGCCGAATTCCGGAGGCATGGTATATTGAGTGGCGGAACTAACGTACAGCTTCGTCACGAGAGCCAGAAACTATAACACATTTCCTTCCCCAAGCATGAATCGAACCCACAACCCTCACGTTTACTCTTCTAGTAATCATAAAAGTTATATAAAGCACAATTCGTAAATAACTGTACCCCATAACAAGTGAATGCACGATGTCACCTCCAATATGCATGAACATTTACATACGCAGTGCTGTTACGTAATATGATAGAGGAATGCACCACGCCTGTATTGTTTAGGATAAGGTTGTCACTATATTGGTGGTGATAGCGTTTTTACTCGTATTATCTTCTTCTTCCTCCTGGCATTAAACCCGGCTTTTGCCAGGGTCTGCTCTCCTTATCAACCTACTCCACTTTGCACGGTCTTTTGCGTTTTATATAGTATAAAAAAATCATAAAATTTTATTAAGAGACAGTTTCGATAAGAGCTCGAAATTTTTTAAGTCTCTTTTCACCCTCTAAATATATTAAAAATATGTTATATATCATAAAGACGTATGCTAATTAAAAAGTAAGATGATAAATTCTGTTCGTATTTGTGGATTAATAGCTGCAATTCCAATTCAGTATAGATTAAAACAGATCTTTCAACATAAAAGAAGAAATCATTAATTTGCATAATTTATATTTTTTTTAGCTTTACGCTATATTCCGCATAGAATGGTAGTCAAAGGGAATCTGGGAACCTACTGTTAAGACATTCCATTCACTCTCATTTCAAAATATTGAGATATAGCGTGTTGAGTGACGGAACCCAACGCCGCGTTTTGCCGTGTTACCAGATCAATGAAAACAAAATATTAATAAATAATAACTTATTCCCTCAGTGATGGCTTCAAAGTACAAAGCTTCGAAATTATAATATTAGAAAGACATATAAGCTACCCTGTTCCTAAGTTACTGTAGTCGCTACCAATTTTGAATATTATTGTTCTGTAGTACTCTAAGTCAATAGGAGTTGACAGATTGGGCTTGTATAGTAAGCCGGGTGTTTGTTTACACTAATTTTAATTGTATATATCTACTATGTGTATGTAAATAATTATTACTTAAGATTAATAGCTTAAACAATTAAGTTACCTAAGTTTATATTAGGAGGAATTAAATAATAATTGATGCTAAGGCTCTGGTAACGAGACAAAACCTCGCAATGCCTGCAGAATTCGGTGGATCATGGAACGGAATTGGGAACGGTGTCGTAACAGTAGGTTCCCAAGTTCTCTCTGCCGTAGGAGTTCTCTCTGCCTATTCTGCTATCTGCGCGATATACAGTGGGAAGCTAAAAAATACATTAACTCTTTAATCATTAGGTATGTATTTGTATCCACAGTTTACATTATATCTACAGTATAGTATAATATTGAAAAAGATAATTAAAATTGAACGTACGGATTAAAAGCATATTACATCTTTGTACAAACGAAGAACAGATGTCGTTTTATTGAGCTTCCCTATTACATTATAAAGTTCTTTATAAAAATTAATTAACTTTTTTTAATTTATTGAATTTATGTATATTTTTATTTAGATACATATACTCGTATATATAGTTTAGTAAAAAGTAAGGAACTTGAGACACACTTAAAGGTAACGGAGTGTCTTAACACTAACTTCTCAGGTTTCATTCACTAGTTTTACTTACTTTTAAAGGTAAAAAAATATATATTTTTGTCAAATTGTGAAATATTATTTAACATCTCATAATAAGTAACAAGTGTATCTCTTTAGTAATATTTTCACTAGTCTATTTGTTTAGGTTTTTCTTTTGCAGCCGTATCATGTCAAATATGAACAACGTAAATTTTGTATTTTCAGTTGAAATTTTTGCTTTTTTGTTAGATATTATTTACTTCTTTTTTAACTTCAGAGGTATCCTGGAAACCTAGTGTTAAGACACTCTGGTCCCGTTATGACACTTCCGTTGTTCAGTTACTGCCGAATTTTTGAGGCTTTGTGTGTCGGAACCCGAGCTCGCGCTTAGCCTTGGTACCAGAGTCAGTCAATGAAAACATTAACTATTTATATTTTTCGAGTGGGAATTGAACTCACTTGTAGTGTTAACAGTTCTAAAATTATTTCGAATTTTGACTTGAATGATAATTGGAAACCTCTAAACAGATTTGACAAATCTCTAAAAAGTAAACAAATAAGTAGAAAAAACCTATAAATATAAACATATTTTTTAATGCATAACTAAAATCATTTACTATTAAGTCTCCTTTCAAATAAAAAAAATAGATAAAAATTTGGAAGTTTGGGAGCTACGATGCCACGGACATACATATACATATGTACATACATATCTCAAACTATATACACATAAAAAATTGAAAACTACCTACCATCATATTATTTACCCAAACAAGTAATTTAAACCGAAACAAAAGGAAAATGAGGCAAAAGTACAACAAAAGTTAAAGGTCATTTATATACCAACAAACTCAGTTGGGTTATAATTGAAATTGTGGCAAGTTTATTTATTATATTGTCGCGTGAAATCTTTAGTGACCAATTTAAATGGGAACTTTGTGGTTAAGTTTTAAGTAAAATGTATTTGAAGGAGAGAAACATAAATTGCACTCTCCATTAATCTCTCTCTAGAGAACAACTCTTGTATCCGCAAGACTGTGGACTGAAGAATTGATAATAAAACAAATTGTAATGTTCTTATTTTATATTGAATTTTGAATTTAAGTATATAGTATTATATATGTGGGATTGTATGTAATAATAATGTTAATATAAAAACCTCAGTGGTTTAATATTATTTGAAAAATGTTGAAAATAATCAACTAATATATGTAATGTATATATCTGATACTTATAAATATGTTTTTAATTACTCAATTACCTTTAAGAAAATAAAGAAAATATTTCAAGTCTCAACACGTAGTTGTGTCAATTTGAAGTTGTGTCTTTTGGAGCCCAGAAAAACTTCCCGTGGATCTAAAATTATGAAATTGGCTATTTCGAAATTATTAGAATACTAGATGAAAGTCATTTGCTATTCAAAATGACAAATGTCTCAAATTCACGTCAATGTCTTAGTTTCACAATATATATTGTGTGAATTCAATGTTGAAAAGAAAATCTGTATTTGCAAATTCAGGAGTACATTTTATAATTACAATTTTTAAAATAATACTCAATAGGGCTGAAAAAACGTAAAAAACGTTTTTTCTATACTTACAGCTAAAGCATAGGAAATACAAGCTGTACGAGTGTTTGAACAGCTGATGAAGTTTGCTCTCGAACCGCCTCGCGGCTTCGAAAGGCGATAACTTTGCACGCTGTTATTGAGCGTTCAATAGTACTGGGGTATATTGTTAGGGGAATATTCATTTTACTTGTAAAATCGTAATTTTAATAGTGTTTAGTGTGATATGATAGTGATAAGAATTTTTTTTTATTCGTGATGTAGTACTGACAGATCCGTATAAATGTTTTTTTTATTATTGAGGGAGAAACATACCAAAAAATGCTTTAAAATAAATAAAAACTTTTATATATTCTTTTTTAAATTATGCTATAAAGAATTTCATAAAATAACTCAGTTAAGGTATTCGTTATTTAAATTTCTCCAGTTTTTCCTGAAAAATATTCTTCAAATAGCTATCGCTATTTACGGGTTAGATAAGACAAGCATTAAATAGTAGATCGCATTTTTTGTGCTAATAAATATCAAGGTAGTTACATTAAATAGTAAATTAGTTGCAGAAAGAAAAAGTTTACCTTGCTAAATTGTAAATGTAAGAAAAATACATAAAGTGAAAGAAATAATCATAATAAAGTGACTAAAATGTATTCGATACGTCAAATTAAATAAAAGCCTCGACTAGGCTTTTTAATTATATTGGTTTTGATTTCAAATGTCAATATCGACGCCTACACGCATCACTCAAAATAGATGAAAAATTTACAGCTAATGAAATGTAAGTATTTTCTTATTTCTTTTACATATTAAATTTATTTAATATTTTTACTTTACGAATATTATTCTTTATCACGAACGAACATATACCGTCGCAGTGCAGGGGTGCGAGCGTGTGACTGTAAGCGTGTCGGTTGTGGTTTCTATTTCCACTTGAGGTAAATAAATTATAATTTATTAATATTTTCATTTCTTCGCTCTGGTACCAAGGAAAAGCGCAGCGTTGAGTTTCGCAAATAGTTCCTTCTGCCTACCCTGCTACGTGCGGAATACAGCGAAAGCCACAAAAATATTATTAATCTAATTAGATATATAAATAGTATAGCCTATTACGTTCTTAGCCATTCTAACACAATTTATAAAACATTGACTTTAAAAATGGACGTTTTCTAAACTCCACCGCAGTCAATGCGATATCGAAGCTATTATATTGTACGTAATGACCGTTTGCCAATTAATGCGGGGCTTTGTGCTGTTGTTGCATGTAATAGCATAATGTATACTTCGTGGAGCATATTCTAGATACTGCTGGAACAGAATATTCTGTCTAAATAGTGGAATATCCTCTAAGTAATTTAATAACTGGCTTCTAGTATATTATATAACTTGTATATTAAATTCAAATTCAACTTCAAAATATTCTTTATTCAAATAGGAAATTATTATAAGCACTTTTGAATCGTCGAATGAACATATGAACAAAAAGCTACCACAGTTAGAAAGTGTTGAGAAACTCAACAGTTGTTTTTTCAGTCGTTGCTTATCAATGGTATATACATACGGATATAGTTATTTAAAACTTTTTACTTACTTAAAACAGTTAGAATATAGAATAGTTGTCTATATTTTCCTAACAGATATTTTCAGGAAGTGATATACCGTCCAAGACAAGCAACTGGCATAATTTCCTTCCAGTTACAGCTTCCCCTTTTTTACACAAGAGTCCTCATAAGATTTTTTCAAACCATTCTCTTTTTTAATAAAAAACATAATTATGTAATATTTTTTAACGTGCAATAATTTAACATCTTTATTAATAGTAGTGCTATAGATAGCCGATTCTCTTAGGGAGATATTATGAAAGTAGCGCGCTATGAAAAATTTTATACGAAGCTTCAATTTGCTTTTACAGTAATCTCCAAAATATATTTGCCCAACTTATAGTGAAAATGTAAAATATTTTCAAGTTTTCGTGATAAAAATAGCTAAGTATATAATGTTTGTGTAAAATATCAAATTTGTACTCGTATATGAGTAACAAGAGACAATTCTATTCATTTCTATTCTTATAATTTTGTAGCGAATTAAATTTTTATTATCTAGGATATTTTTTAGACATTTATGTCTTGTATAGATATAGATATAAATTTTCGTCCTACTATATTTTTATTCTTTATATCAATGCGTTTGTTTGTCTGTTCAATCAATGACAATTTCCAAGTGTGAAATAAAAACAAACGGAAACGTTTCCCGTTTTTCGTATGTTTTGAAATCAACGCTCGGGAACACCAAACACGTAACGGGCGTTGAAGTTTCCACGAAAAATCGTTTTTCCAGCGAAGCGGGGGCGTACCGCTAGTTTCTAATAAATCAAACCGAACGAACAACTTATTTAACTTAATAATTGGCTCGAAAGGTCGCCACCGATTTTACATAGTGAAATTGAAATTAAAATTGCCCATCAGAGAGTTTAATTAAATTCCAAATTAAATTTCAACTAACCGCACAATGGTTGACACATTGATTTTACAATCACCACTCAACTCAGTTTCAGACTCAAAATCCGATAATGTGAAAATTAAATTTACATCAATATCGGGCATGCATTTTATGTCAAATCGGTTTTTGATGAGGGACTATAGCGGGCTATACTCGTAAGCATTGAGTGCCGTACAATTTGACGTTTGCGTACCTAATGCATTAATGATTGATTGCGTTTAGACGTTTCCCCTTAGCTATCATTTGTATGGAGCCTTCTAATTCATTCTACACATATTCATTGCTTTATTGTATGTAATTTCCTTTTGATTGCTTACAGTTATATATATTTTGTATATTTCAGCCCAGTCGTGATACAAGGTCGGTGCGCCTGTAAACAAAACAGGTAATGGGCTCGATTTTCACTCAAGCAGATGAGATACTTAATATTCTTATTTCTTCATTCTGTTAACGAGCTAAAAGCGCGGCGTTGAGTTCCGCTACATAACACGCAATGCCTCTAGAATTTGACGTAAAGTGGGCAACGGAAGTGTCTACGAGTAATTATATACGAGATACAGCGTGAAGCTAAAAGATCAGCTTCAGCTCTCTATCCGTCTCACAAAAGGGTAGGCAGAGAAAATCTACTGTTAAAACACTGCGTTCTCCATTTTCCGTCGACTTTTGAAGCAGCAGCAAGCAGGTAAAGCCGTGAGAGAGTCGCTAGTTATTGATAAATACTGTTTATAATATTATCATGATAACAGAAAATACGTATCGATAAAACTTGTTTGTAAGATAAAACTTCCCCAAAGATTATTTTTCCAACTAAGATACCTTTTTCTTTTTCTTTCGTCAATAGCTATTAACAGGAAAACCCAGAGGATTTTATCGCAATGAAGATTTAAAATGAGTAAGTGAAAGCTCTAAAACAACTAAGAAATATTATTTATATTGCATTTTTTTTTAATTTTACGCTGTATCCCGCACAAAGCAGGGTAGGCAGAGTAAACCTAGGACACTCAATTTTCCATTGAGACACTTCTGTTCCCCATTTTCTGGTGAATTTTAGAGATGTTGAGTGGTGAAACTCAACGCCGTGCTTTGCTTTGTCCAAGTTTGATTCCCTCGAATGAGAATCGAACCCACAGCCTCGCGCTTACAATCCTGGCCAGGTCAGGACGCCCCCAGTAGTATTGTTATTTGAAATATATATTAGTTACTTGTTGTTGAATAGAATTGGTCTACTTATTTAACAAGATTAACTTGAACAAAGGGACTACATAATTTTATTAGTTTAATTACTAGAATACGATATGCTTTTACATTATCAAGGTCTTTATGAATAGAGAACTTTAATAATTATTAGATATTATTTATTAATCTACCTATTATATTTTAATAATAGGTATTTCTTAGTTTTGAAATAAACACTAAAATATATATAAGTATAGAACGGGAAGTCTATTTTGATATTAATATACGCAGAAGCGTGCCGAGCCAAGTTAAAAAGCTTTTCATAACTCGTAATTTATTTAATCTACATGTATGACATTTAGCAAACTTTTTATAAGCCCTTAGTATTTAATTTTTCAATAGCTTAGCTCAAACGGTTACAAGTGCCTCCAGAATTCGGCGGAAAGCGGAGAACGAGAGTGTCTAAAACATAAATGTTGAATGAGAGCCAAGTACAATGTAGAAAAATGTGACATTCTCCAATTCACCGACAAAAGATTCGGAGATCTATTTAGGTGCCGAGGTTTGTGTTTATTCAGTATATAATATAGGCTAAAAATGTCAATAAACGTTAAATAATAAGCACTTTTCATCTTTAATTTATTCGTTGAAATAGCACTTATAAGAATCATAATAAGCCTAAATACAAATTATAATAAGCTTGTTTGCTTTTCAAATAAGTTCGATTAACCAATTTCGGAAAACAATTGTTCAGGTTTCAATTCAGGTTTTAACTAACTTTAGACAAGGATAATTAGAAACTAGAAACTTAGTTTAGGTTTAAGCTATACATTTCTCGACAGTTGTTTTTCGAAAATTTCAAGTTGTAGAACATTTGACACAGTTATAAAGCTAGAAAAACGTCAAATTGTGGCCGTCGTGTCAGAAGCATAAGCGAGTGACTGTAACCTGAAAGTTGTGGGTTCACTTCCCACTCAATAAATGGATTAATATTTACTAATATTATTATTTCTGAGCTCTGACAATATGGGCAAATGACGCGTCGAAGAGTTCTGTCACTCAACACGCAATGTCTCGAAAAGTCAGCGGAAAGTGAGTAACGGAGTGTCTCAGCACTAAGTTCTGTCTGCCTACTCTGCCATCTGAAAATTGAAGCTGAAGATATATCAAAACGGTAATTTGAAAAATTTTAAAACAATATTTAAAACGCGCGGAGCGCGTAGCCAAGTGTTTTTCAAACAAAACTGGCGAGCAGCACCGTGTGTTATTTTACACGAACCATTTGAAGCCACTTTTTACCTATTCGTAACTCCAAAACTTCTTCTTCTTCCTGGCATTAATCCCGGCTGTTGCCAGGGTCTGCCTTCCTACTTAACCCACTCCACTTTGCACGATCTTTTGCGTCCTCGGTGGTTAGACCATTGGCTCTCATATCCTGCATCACGACATCCAACCAGCGCTTCCTTGGGCGTCCGGGAGGTCGCGCCCCAGGAACTAGTATAGCAAGGCACTTGCGTCCGACATAGTTCTTAGGCCGGCGCGTAACGTGGCCAAACCATCTCAAGCGACGCTCTTGGAGCTTATCCGCTACGTCACGGACCCCAAGACTACCTCGAATGAATGTGTTGCGTATGCGGTCAGACCGCGTTACGCCGCACATCCACCTCAGCATCTTCATTTCCGTGACGTGAAGCTCCAGAGTGTGCCGAGATAGTGCTGGCCAACATTCGCTGCCGTATAAAAGAACCGGTCGGACGATGCTCTTGTATATCAGCCCCTTGAGCTTGGGCGGTATTCTGCGGTCGCAGACCACACCAGTGACCTCCCGCCATTTGGCCCAGGCAGCGCTTATCCGGCCATGGACATCGTGGTCGATGCCTCCAGACTCGTGCATAACGGATCCAAGGTACCTGAACTTCTCCGACTTAACGGCTGGCTCAGGACCTATAAGGATCGTGCTCGAGTCCCGGCTCCCGCAGGCCATGTACTCTGTCTTCGACACATTTAGTTTAAGACCGCCGTTCTCAAGCGTACCCTTCCAGAGGTTCACTTTACGCTCCAGCGTCAGTCGGTTCTCGGCAATGAGTGCTATGTCGTCGGCATACATCATCAGCCATGGAGGCTGGTCCTGGATGTGAGCCGAGACAGTATCGAGCACTACATTGAATAAGAACGGACTAAGAGCCGAGCCCTGGTGAACCCCTACTGTAATCGGGAAGGGTCTAGTGTCGCCAACAGCAGTCCTAACCATAGAAGCGGAATCGTGGTACATGCCTCTGATAATCTCAATATAGGCCTCAGGGATCCCTTTGGATCGCAATGCCCACCAGATACACTGACGAGGCACACAGTCAAAGGCCTTCTGCAGATCTAAAAAGGCCACGTGCAGAGCTCTCCTTTTTTCCCTGTAAGCCTCCATCAAAGTTCTGAGGGCGAAAATGGCGTCCATGGTGCCCGATCCTGGCTGAAATCCATATTGAGACTCAGAGACAGTACACTCTCGGCGGAGCCTGAGGTCGATCATGCGCTCGAAGAGCTTCATGGTATGACTCATAAGCTTAATGCCCCTATAACTACCACAATCTTGAACACTGCCCCTTCCCTTGTAAATAGGGGTAATAAAGCTAAGCCGCCACTGATGCGGCATCTTACCAGTGTTCAAGATATGGTTAAAAAGGTCAGTAAGCATGAGCACACCAAGAGAGCCCAACGATTTCCACGCTTCGATCGGAATGTCGTCAGGTCCCACCGCTTTTCCGTTCTTCATGCGTCGAAGGCAATTACGTGTTTCGTCAAGGGTTATTGGGGCAATAAGTCCGAGGTTAGGCGGTGGGTCGTGATGAAGACTGCATGGGTGCTGAGTATTCAGCAACTCCTGGAAGTAGCTTCTCCACCTCTCCTTCACAGAGTCATGATTACAGAGCAGCGTGCCCTGGGAATCTCTGACGCAAAGACATTTTGCGATATCTTGCGTCACTTTATCCCGGGAACGTGCCAGTTTGTAAATGAGCTTCTGCCCCTCCAC
>JAEBDU010006402.1:0-16640 GCA_016802625.1 Heliconius numata | reverse complement strand
GATAGATAAATTACACTATTATTTGGAATTAATTATTTTAATAAATGCAGTTATCAAAAAAAGTTATTTTTACAATTTCATTGACGCATACCCGACCACCTATAGCAGGAGAGGCAGCCATTTCAAGGTTTTTTGCATGGTTATCAAGTTCGTGTTTTAGAAGACTACGAGTATACTTGTGGCAGACGTTGTTCTGTCTGGATTTATTATACTTTTGTTTTTTTTTTTGCTTCTCGCTATATCCTGCACATAGCAGGGTAGAAAAAGGGAACTTGGAGTCCTAGTGTTAGCGAATTGCGTGTTGAGTAGCGAAACTCAACGAGGCATTCTGCCTGGGTACCAGAGTGAAGAAATGAACACACATTGACTGCAGCGCCAGCTCGGGTGTAATTGAAATTGCGAACCATCCAGGAAGTTATTAAAATATAAAGACAAAATTTCATGAAAATCGGTGCATTCGTTTTGCAAGAGTAGTGTCACAAACACACATGCACAAGAATTATAATATTCTATGTGTATGTAAAATAAAATAATTATTTCTTGCTATAATCAACATTACATTGAGGATATATTGTTAGGCAGTCATTGGATTCTTGTCCGTCTCGTGCTGCTTGTACGTATCTGAAGTATCGGAATGCCATTTTGCTTTCTGCTGGCGGTACAAGCTCACTGGAATCCCTGAAAAAATTATTAAAAAAAATCAATACACGTCTCGTCTATGTAAGCGGCCATTGAGACACAGTAGTACAGCGCTTGACTGAAAAGGGGTAATTGTGGATTCAATTCCCACTCGGGGGAATTAATTATTTCCATTTCCTTTCTCTGGTAAGACAAAACGTGGCGTTGAAGTCCGCTATTTAATACATAGTGTCCGGAGTTCGTACTTATTTAATCACTCACAAAAAATATTTAACAGCTGAGTGCAAGTGCGCCTATTAATAATATATTAGTTCATTACTTCCAGGGTAATATGTACATTTATTATACACAATTTCTGGAAAGTTTAGAGAAATTAAAAACAGTATCTCATTTGAACTTTATCCATAAAATAAATGTTTGGTTAATATACAAAAATATATTTAATATTATCTATGTGGGTAGAGAGCATTGTGGCGTAGCGGCACAGTTGACATTATGCGTGACAGTTATGGATTCGCTTCCCATTCGTTTTCATTTTCTCGCTCTGGTAACAAAACAAAACTACCCATATAGCATTGTATACTAATAATGCTATAAGTACAACACAAGTACAAATATACAGCGTGAAGCTTTCAGCCACAATTTTCATATTATCTGTGTATTTATTGTGAAGTGTTCACTTACTTGCTCAATTCATTCGACACCAGATTGCTATACGGCGAGTGCTTGAACGGATCACTGTATAATGAACACACCGCCCTTTCTCTACATCCTATGTCTTTAGCGCCTATGGAAGCTAATATCGTATCGACTCTTTCCAGTAGTTTTCCATAGAACTTCTCCGCTGTTACGGTTTCCTGAAAATAAATAATACAAATACATAATATTTTTTTTCCAGCATACACAAAGAAGCATTCCGCACAGAGCAGGGTAGGCAGAGGGAATCTAGTGTTAAGACACTCTGTTCCCTACCTTCCGCCGAATTCTGGAGGCTTGCGTGTTGAGTGATGGAACTCAACGCCGCGCTTTGCCTGGACCTCATAACTAATAAGAAATAATTTCCTTACAAAAAGTAATCACATCCCATCAAAACTATTATTGTGAAATGAGAGCCAAATAGAGTTAAATATTCAATCCTCGACTTCATCGATCAAAGAATGGGAAATCTACATATATGGATGCCAATTTCGGTGTTCATTTGGGATAAGCCCATAAGCGTCGTGTTTACAGTTGCACTCTTGTACCCTGGATTTAACAATGAAACTCAACATTAACCTTAACACATAAATAATCAACATTATTGATTCATAAATATAAACAGAGTTATGACATACTAAAACAAATAATAAAACGAATCTAAAGGGATGTTAAAATCCTTTTGAGGTCAGTCGTGCGCAAGCGCACAAGTGTGCGACTGTAAAACACGACAGATTGTGGGTTTGATTAACACTCTATTTAATATTTTCATTTGTCGCTCTGGTATCGAGACTAACCGCGGCGTTGAGTTCCACCGCTGGAACTAAACTTTTTTTTTCAAAATTCTATAAAAGCCAAAATATGTCGACAAAAAAAAACGAACAACGACAGCGACGTTTGTATTGTAGAACATAAATAAAACTGTCACGTATTGAAGCTCTTTGGGGAAAACTTAGGAAATGTCACGTGAACCGGTACATTTGCATTTCACGTGACTTTATTACGTCGTGAGTCAATTTGTTGTATTCCTTATTCGGTAGTGAAAGTGAACTTTAAAAGGTATGACAGTAAGAATTTGGATGCGTTGTTATGATAATTTCATTGACATTTAAAAGAATTATGTAGTATTTTTTTCTTGTGATATATATTTTCCTTTATTTTGGCGGTAGGTGGCAAAGAGACCACGGCTCATCGACTATGGTCGCTCGTTTATGGTATAGTGTTGACAAACGTCTATAATTATAACGTTATAATTATATTTTTTCAAATTATATTCAACTTTTCAAACGATTTCTCGTTTCTATATTTTTTTGTTTGTTTTGTCGTTTGAGGACTCAAGCGAGGACTGAAGTGACTCTGGCGAAGTGGTTTTGTGCTGAACTGGCACGCTCGGAACGCCATAATAGAAAGAACAGAACAGAACAGAATCCACAACCATCGCTTTTACAATCTGACGCTATTCCAATATAAAGGGATTTAAAAACTTAATTTAATTTAACTTTAAATTTACTTACCGGGTCCTGCGCAGCCAATATTTCCTGTTGCTGTCTAACTAATTCAGTTTCAGCTTTAACGCGATTACTTTCAGATAATTTAGCCGCTGATACTCTTAATAGCTCGTCTCGTACTGGTGACGGCGGCGCTCGAGATGCTAAGGAGGCTGCGCGTATCTAGAAAATATAGAATAGGAAGACTGAAACTAGTGTGAGACACTCAATTTCTCACTTTCCACTCAACTTTGAAGATATTGGGTATCAACCTCTGTTTTGTTATCACAGAGACGAAATGTACTCCGCTTAGTATGTATTAATAATGTATTCCAAGTGGGAATCGAACACCCAACCCCACAACTGTTGCGTTTACAATCAATGTGCTGTTGCACCACGGCAACCTCAGGAGCTTCATAAGTGAATTTAAATAAATAAGTTATTTAGAAATTAAGTTAATTTTCAAACATTGTTCAATCTATCTTAAATTATTTTAGGCCAACCTATAAGAAATTAAACAATAGGGAACCACGTGTGTTATTTCAGCAAAATTTGACAATATTTAAAATTTTTATTCACTCGTACTATACTCAAGTCGTATAAATGATAACAGTATAAATATATTTTATTACCAAAGCATCCTTTTCTGCTTGCGCCGGATCTCGCGGCGACGTTTTTTTATGTCGATAAAATGGATTTTGTGGAGGTCCCACCGGTCTGTAAACAATATTGTTTAAGTATACTTTAAAGAAAGAATATTTTTTTAGCTTCACGCAGTATCCCGCATATCGCAGTCTAGGTAGAGGGATACTCGTTCTGGACGCATTGCGTGCTGAATGGCGGAACTCAACGCAGCGCTTAGCCTCGACACCAGAGCGAATGAAAATATAAAATATTATACTTTCTCGAGTGGGAATCGAATCCACAACCTGTCGCGTTTTCAATTTCTCGCTCGTGCCTCTGCGCCACGACTGTCTTTAATATTTTAAATATTAAACACAACACATCCCTACATTCACGTTATCTTACATGTGAAAGAAAAGAAAGACTAAGACTTAAGACATTCTGTTTTTCATATTCTAATTATTATATAAGCATATGCAAATAAATTATTCTGTTCTAATATGCATATGAATTATTAATAAAAGTTTATTAAATGACGTATAATATAAGTAACATATAAAAGTTTACCTTGCAGCGTTGTTAACAACGATATTTTGTCCCGTATTAGGAGCGATTGTGTTTGGAACAATTGCAGTGGGACTTGCATATTCTCCAACATTTAATGATTGTCCTAAAAATAAATATACATAAAAACTATAAGAGCATATTATATTATATAAATCATACTAATCTATAATTTATTGTAAAATGTAATAGAAAATTCTAAGAACTAAGGTATGAAGCTCTCCTTTTTTATAACATATCTATAGAAGATATATTATAAAAAAGGAGAGCTTCAGGGTTATTCCTGCATAGCAGGGTAGGTAAATGCAACCTAGAGTTAAGACACTCCATATCCAGAATTGCGTGTTGAATGGCGATTTGTATACCAAAGTGGAGAAATTAATATTAATATAATCATTCCCTAATGTTAGATGATGAACCACACCGCCATGACGGCCTCCTCAATTTTATTTATTTATTAAATTCAGCATACAGCGGATTAAAAATAATCACTCGGAATAATTTTTCAAATAATTTAAGTGGATGTATCATTGGTTAAATCATGTTTTTTGACAAATAAAATATAAGGAAAGTACAATATTTCTATTATAAATCCTCAATATATTTTATTATATATATTTACCTGGTGGAAATCCAAGACCCCAAGCGTTGATTTCGTTTAAGTCATTTTCTTGAGGCTTGAAATTGGCTATGGCGTTTCGATGGATATCGGACAGATATCTGGAAAACAATGACATTTTGAATTATATAACGTACTAGCGGACGCGCGCAGCTTCGCTTGCGTATTTAGGGGTGAATTCCAAAAAACCACGAAACATGTGTTCAATGAAATATTTTTAAGAGTCTAAATTTCAAATTTTATAAAAATCGGTGGCGATTTAAAGATTTTTCTATGCAAACTTTCAATCCTTTATTTGCACCCTTAGGGGGTGAATTCTAGAAAACCATGAAACATGTGTTTAATTATATACGTTTAAGAGTCTGAATTTCAAATGTTATAAAAATTGGTGACGATTTAAAAAAAAACCTATACAAACTTTCAACCCCTAATTTGCACCCTTAGGGGGAGAATTCTAGAAAACGATGAAACACGTGTTCAATTAAATACTTATAAAAATCTAAATTTCAAATTTTATAAAAATCGGTGCCGATTTAAATTTTTTTCCATACAAACTTTGAACCCCTATTTCACCCCTTTAGGGTTAAAATTTTTCAAAATCCCTTCTTAGTGGATGTCCAGATTACGAAAGTAAACTTTTGTCCAAATTTCACGTTTCTACTATTAGCGGTTACGGCTGTGCGTGCGTCTTACCTCAGTCAGTGAGGACAAGTCCTTTTATATATATAGATTATTCAAGTCATCTTTTTAACTTACAATACTATTATTTTAAAACATACAATATTTTTGTATTCGATTCCTACATGGGAATCATAAGGGGTAAAACAAATTGTTTAAATAAAAATATTTAAAAAATACTAACTCGCTACCAAGTCCAGGTCCAGATAGCTCCCAATCTTGAGGATAGTGATCTAAAGATGCCGGTGGACTGTCCACATGACTGCCTTGTTTGACTACTACCGCACCATGAGCTGGTGGCCCATATACGTGGGAATGATGAGAATGAGGAACCTAGGAAAATAATAACATATTTAAATTTAAAATTATTCAATTTAATCAACTTCAATAGAGATACGAAAAAAAAATATAAGTTAAATCTTACTTTATGATGATGTGTGATCAAATGGTGATGGTGATGATACTTCGTGGTATGATAGTTCTGGTGATACCAAGAACACAGTTTAAATATATGACTTAGTGCTGGGAAGAGGAACAACAAGATCTTCATAAACAATTTCTTAGCTGTGGTTATTCCAAAAATAACTGGTAAAACGAATACCAACTTTAGGGCTATTAATTTCACAGCCACTATAATACCTATGGCAGCCATTAGTAGTTTCTTCTTTAAATATTTTTCTGTAAACAATGTATTATATATTACCTAATTAATTACATATTTACATCCCAAGAGGGCAACTTAGACATGCTGATACCATCGATGGGAACGATTCAATTGGGGTGGGGACTTATGTACCTTAGAATTAGATAGTTGTTTTTTAATTTTTTTTTCAAAAATAAGTTCAATTATAATTACTTTTTAGTTACTACTGTAGGTAGCGTATCGTTTATTTGTAATTTTAATATATGACCTAGAAGTTTTACTTCCAATCTACGTAAGATTGGATGTAAAGCTTCTAGGTCAATTTAGTGAGAAACACGGTGGTTGGTGAAATTAGTGGCGGCAAAAAGAGAATCTTGGAATCCAGCTGGTTATTTATCACGTGAAAGTAATTGCTGTGAATTATTAACTTATAACTGCTTTTTAATAATATTTAAAAGTTGACATATAATACTAGTGCCGTAGGAACATTTTTAAATTTATTTATTTTATCATATTGTAAACATTTTTGTGGTATGATAATAGAGAAAGGGAGTGTTCTGTTATCTATAAACTTTAAATATTCAGAATGGGATAACGACCATCAAAATATGTCATATACCCAATTCATGACCAAGGATCATAAGTGCTTTATAATTAGTTTTCAAATATTTTTTAATCATCTATTTATTCTATATCAAAATATTTGCACTCTACTCTACTCTCTCTCTACTCTATTCTTTGACTATAGTTGACTAATGAAAAATGCAAACACTTCGATATTCCTACCAAAAAAATTTTAACAATTTTTTACCGTTTCATGATTCAAGACATATTTAACATGTTGTCTTTCAATAAACTTTATGAAACTTGTAGTACTCTACATAAATATCAGTAGTTTTTAAAATTACTTCTTTTTTGCAGCAGTTACAGCCCGTATTTGCCAATTTTGTTGTAAAATCTGTTTTTTCTTTTCAAAAAAATCACAATTTCCCTAATACCTGCTGAACATACATGGGGATGAAATGGAAAGGCACTGAGGTCTCCTATTTATAGACTATTACTGATCCGTCGATCGAGTTGCAGCCTGTATACTTATACTAACTGCAAGAACATATAAATACATACATTTCATGAGTTTTGAGAGGTAACTTTAATACAATATTCGTATCAATTTTGGTATATTATGAAACTGTCCCTAATCATGCCGTGGCAGCTTATAAGTAAAGCAACACTAAGCCAATAGTTTTAAGACATGTTTGTAATATCTGATTAAGGGTATGTTTTGTTAGTGGTCCTTAATAAATAAATAAATCAGTATATGTTCTGTAAAAATAACAAGTAACTTACTAATTTTTTGGAAGAATATCCTGCCTTCACCAATTTCCTTGGGTGCCAAATCAATATGAACTAAAGCACCAGTTTTCGTGAAAGCTCTGGGAGATATTTTCAACGTAGATCCGTGAAACATCATCTCTGGCAATTGTAATTGCATGTCGTGGGTCATCAGGAATTTGACAGCTTTGTTGTACAACCCATCTGTGACTTCTTCGAATGGGGTTTCTGAAATAGAAAATTAAGTTTCTTTATTATTTTTATGTATCTCTTTCAAAAGTTGATACCAGGTGTGGCGCGCACACTTGCGTGTGACAGGATGTAGGTTCGATTCCTACTCTAGGAAATGAAATATTTAATATTTTCATTTCTGCGCTCTGGTAACGAGGCAAAGCGCAGTGTTGAGTCGAGAGTGAATTATAAGTTTGTAATGATTGTTTTCTATGAAATGCCTATAAATTTTTACTTTTTGGATTTTTTTCTTTATTTCTGTTGTAGGTCCACGGGTAGTACCCTATAGATTTTGATTACGCGATGAATTTCGTACAAAATTCAGCAAAATTTTTTTGTGCTTCAAGGGGCCATAGATCTAAATATTTATATTTAATTTCAGCTTGATACCATTGATTGACAGACGGATCATTGATTCTATGAAGGTTCCTTTTCTACCTTTTTAGGTACGGAACAATACAATACAATACAATATCCTTTATTGCACAAAAACAACCTTAACCGGAACCTTAAAATAAATATGAATCTCATTTCAAAATGACAACTACTTTAACTTAGAAATTTATATTCGACCTGACCTGTAGAAGGTAAACATTTTATTACAACACTACCTTATATGAGGTCTCGTATTCATATTTTATTGGCATACATTATGGTATGCTTATATTTTATTGGCATACTATAACGTGTGTTATTTTCTTGTTATCTTAGTTGCTAACATGTACTGTATAGCTCGATGGAATGTCTGTTTGAATAATGTAACGAATAAATTAGAATTTAATAAAAAAAAAGAAATATTTTTATTTTATGGAGCCAGCGACGCAGCGTCTGACTGTAAACACGACGATTGTTAGTTCGATTCCTACTCGGGGGACTTATTAAGTCCCCCTATAATTAAATTAGGCTAATTGCCACTCAACAGGTAATGTTTTAAAATTTTACAGGAATTTTTTAACATTAAGGTTTCCTTGGGGTTGGCAAGCCCAGCTATATGCCATCACAATAGTAATTTCCGCTGAACCTACAGGCGTTGAACCCAAAGTCAGAAATGTCCTAGCTATGAAGCCGCTTGCAAAAGCACTTAGGTATATTTATAAAATGTTTGTATTCTTAATACATAAAATAAGGCCAGCAATGGCTTAAAATATGTATTGATATATCAATGAAGCCTTTTCTCCATTATATTATTTTAATTACAGCATTATATCTTATAATTATTCTCATAATTAAATAAAAATATTTGTTCTATTTATAAAAGAAATTTCTAATAACTTGTGAAGATAATTAATTAATTATATTGAATAATTCTGTTCGCGACAGCTCGACGCGAAGCATCGGTCGCGGACTTGTAACGACGTGACTACGATTTGTTTAATTAGGTAATGAGTGACGTCATACCACTATCGTAGTTTTTGAGTGTTTATTATTAGTATTTTTGTAAATTAGTAATATTTTTCTAATATAAATGAATAGTTCACGAATAGAATTATAAATAGATTTAATATCGCTCTTCGTTTTATATAATAATTTTCGAGATTGTATAGCTTTCGTATAGTTTTACTATGATTCACCGAATTATTCGCATTTCGAGATAAAAATAACTTCCGTATATTCAATTTTATTATTAGTTATTGTTTATCATAGTTTTATACAGTTAAATAACACATTTATATACACCGTATGTTTGTAAATTAATTTTGAGAGAATTTTAATCGTATTTAATTCTGTAAATTTCGTCGTAATTGTAATGTTTTTCGTAATTTTCTAATAGTCTATAGTTAAATATTGTACTGTTTTGTATATCATTTAATAGGTATTTTTGTGTACTTTTCGTATATATAAGTTGTAAATCTCTCCGATAAATAGGTATTGAAATATAAATGTAAATGTGTTAAAATCATAGTAAAAATGTTGTGTAAATAAAGATAAAACGGCTCGGTGGCTCGCGGCTCTCGTTACCGTATAGCTCCGCGCAACGGAGGTGCGCGTCGGGTGAGACAGACATAGTAGTCGGCAATCAACGGTGAGCACAGCGGGAGGAAGATAGGATCGGAACAAGACACGAATAGAGAAGCCGACAGTCACCGACCGTTATGCAGTGATCAACATCTTGTTTCAATATCCTGTTTCAACATCCTGTTTCAGTATCTTGTTTCAATGTGTAGCCAGAACGTCTTATTAGAACGTCTTATTAGAACGTTCTTATCAGAACGTCTTATTAGAACGTCTTGTTAGAGCGTTCTTATTAGAACGTCTTACTCGAACGTCTTTGATCACTCGGCATACTCCGGGTCCCCATGATCTGGAACCTATAGTGTACAGGGCGTCAGCGGCTCATTCACTTGAGTTCCGCCCGTCCGGTACAAATTCATAATATAGAAAATGTTTTTCGAGAATAACTTCTCATGATTTTATATAATATAATAATTTTATGGTATAAGAAACAATCTACAAGTGGGTACTTGAGGAAATGAAATAATTAATATTTTTATTTCCTCACTCTGGTAACGAGGCAAATCGCGGCGTTGAGTTTCGCCACTTAATGCGCAATGCTTACACAATTCGTAGAAAACTAACGGCCTTCCAGTCCACAGCCAGACTTTATATAAATAAATGTCTCCAAAGCGTACAAAAAGCTGATAAATGACTTAACACTTTTCCTCTAACCCCACAAAAAAAAGGAACTGCGTGAAAACATTTATGAATGTGTATGTAAATGCGTATTGCTACAATATCGACGATAACGTGTGTTTAGTATACATTGTCTATAGATTTCCTCTTTTTTTCCCCAGAAGTTTTCTACTATTTCACCTCGTTATGTCGCTTAAATCATCATTATCTCATGGAAATTAATCAAGAAAGTTTTTACTTATACCTTTTGTATGGGACTACAATGTTATTTATTGTAAAATAAACGAGTTGCTTGACACCTAGAAGTATCGCAAAAACTGACAATATATTTATATGTATTGTGCTTCGAAACAGTGTCAATAAAGCTTCACATGACTTTTCTTCGGCGACATTTGAACAATATTTTAGTAAGCGATGAATTAATTATATTATTAGAGCAATAATTGTAATGAAAAGGTACGCGTCGGCGTAGAAATAGGGGGCAGGTTGGGCCGTGCTCACCCCAGACAAATAGAAAATTGTGCCCCTAAAAAGTTTACTAACAAAAAATTTTGCATGAAAAATTTAAAAAAACCTTTACTCGAACATGTCTGTTCAAAACTAAAGTCCAAGTCTATTCCAGAAAATATTAAATATCTACTAGGACAGTAACTTAAGTACAGTGTGTAGAAGAGTACCACGTATCCAGGTGGTGTGGATGGTATTTTAGCTTGTGACGTGCTGTGCAGTTAGAAAATTAGGCGGCAAAACAGGTCAAACTGTTCTCCAGAACACTCCTAAACTGATAAATGCGAATGTGAAGAACGCACAGCGAGGAGACATCTCTACGCAAAGCCAAAGTATCAAGCCTTTCACAGATCATTGGATCCCCAATGATTGTTTCCAAAGTCTTAATAAATAATTCTAGCTAATAAAAATAAGATAATAACTATTCATTTTACCATTTTACCTTCATTTTATTTATTAACTTGGTGAGATTTCTTAAATATGAATTTTACTAAAATATATACACATAAATATGATTTATTAATGCAAATTTCTTACAATTTAGTCCATTAAGTAACTATTGTATATTCTTCTTACATGAATAAAGTATAAAAATATGTAATTTAAAATTATGCAAGAAAATATCTTAACCGCTGTATTATAAGCGTATAATAGAGCTACCGGCAGTATGACACAATGTTACAACAATTTCCCATGTTTTGCATTTTTAATTGTAATTTTGAATCTTATCACTAACAACTTAAGAGCGTTCGGTTAAAGAAAGCCTAAACTTTCATTATAAAGGCATTTAGCTTTAGTCTCTTATCGATAGTTTGTTTTGTTCATTCATTTCACCAAACTTTTACTGTCTGATGACAAATTTTGTTTTTATCAGTACGTTGTTAAAGTTTTTGTAATAACTTTTTGTAAATATATCAGTAATAAGTCATAGGTGTTTTACGGTCATATAATATACTAGCGTTTACCTGTTCACGGTAATAAACGCAGTAAATTGTATGTACATATAATATTTAATTGTTTTGTTACATTGCCATTACTCCATGTGCTTTACAGAACTCAACGCCGCGCTTTTTCTTGTTACGGGAGCGGAAAAATGAAAATATTGATATATAATAATTTATGTCCTCGAGTGGGAATCGAACCCACAACCATTGCATTTACAGAGACACTCTCGTGCCATTGCCCCTATTTATTTTTTATTTACTCTACTTATTTCTACATTTATCTTGAGTATCTAATCCAAGAGGATCTACCATATTATATCACTCCATTATACATTTTAAACTTATAAGCCTAATAGCCTTTATATTATTTTTGTCAGCAGGGACCAATATGTAGGTAAAATAAAAATAAAGTCTAATAATCACACTGAAATTTTAATTAAAAGCTAAATAGCAACTTACATAAAATGGAAATTATATTTTCGAAAAAGCTATTTATTATCTGTAAGTTTCTATTATTGTGATTTCTGAGAAAATGTTTAAAACATATAACAAATTGAAATTCAGCAAGAAGCAAGAATTTACTATAGAAATTTAAAGAAAAAAGAAATTTATATCGGATACATAGAAATTTATATAGGTAGGTATAACAATGAAAACATTTACTTAAGTATGTCAACTTTTATAAGTTATGCTTTTCCGTTGACCTACAATAATGAAATTGCTACAGAACCCTTGGTCAGTGAGCCCAACTCGCACTGGACCGGTTTTTTTGGAAACCGTTGCAGTGAGGACCTAATATCAAGACACAGCGTTCTCTGTTTTTCGACCGAACCAGAAACATTGGTATCGAGTGGCGGAAGTCGGAACCCTATATGCCTTTTGCCTTAAAAAAAAAATTTTCAATACAGAAATTGAACCCACAACCACCGCTCTTACAATCAAATGCTAACCCTGCTCTACGAGAGTCTTTAAAGATAAATGATTTCGAAGCATAATGTCGCTATTGTCATTACTTAGGTGTATTAAACGTAATGTAATGAGGCAGGTATATAATGTGATTTTAATCACAGCTATATAACAACAACTTATTTAAAGTCTTCGATGTACAGACCCACTTTCTATATATCATTATATTGTATATTGTAAATCATGTATAAGCATTTATGTATGTAATAAAATAGTTTGTAACATTGTCTGTACATAAGTACTTAGTCTAGAAAATATTATATTTTACTTTCATTTCGCACTGCTTGTTGAATGGCGGTACTCAACGCCGCGCCTTACCTCGTTACCCCAGCGAGGAAATGAAAATATTAAATATTTCATTTCCTTGAGTAGGAATCGAACTCAATGAATGACTTTCAATGTCCTGGTCTAGTAACAAGACAGCGCGGCGTTTAGTTCTCCAGACCAGAGTGTCTTAACACTATGTTCCCTCTGCTTACCCCGCTATAGGAGTGAAGCTAAAAAACATCACTTCCCCAAGCTCCCTAAATACTAAATATATGTAATTCTAAATATTCATAAAATATAATATTTTTATAGAGCTATAAATGTACATTGTAAATAGTTAAAGGCTGTTTAAACCTCCTTAAGATTCATTACTTAAATAAGCCTACGCAATGTAAACTAGTAATTCAATTATCTCTAAAGTCTATACGACTATAATTATTTCATAATATTTTAGTGCTAGATCTGTAAATACGATATGTATGTAAATATAATAAAATTATAAACGTTATTGTACGGTGGCACGTGTTTGTTAACGCGGCAGTTGCGGGTTCGATTCTCACTCAGGGGAATGTAAAGTTTAATATTGTCTTTTTCTCGTTCTCACAGTCGCCATTATGATCTCGTATAATAAATGGAATATGAAAAATATAAAAAAAAAATAATTCAATTCGAACCACTATCTATTTTAGATAAGATTTTTTTTTAATTTCAAAAGTTCCTGAGATTAATTTGTTTAACCAAACCAACTCTTCAGCTTTATGGTATTCGTATATAGGTTTGAAGAAAGCTTATTCCCATGAAAACCTGTGGTGGTGTCAAATACCTGTACTTTGCGCGTATTGTTTTCTATAAAAAATAGTTTCGGAATCTTTACAAGTCCCCAAATAGAAAGTATACTAAGTTAATAATTAAAATGCCTTCACATAAAATTTTCAAGATGGTCGAGATGTTCGCGGTTAGCATCCAAATGGACAGGTGCGTTTGTAAGCCACGCGGATGTGACACGAATGTATGTGCCATTGTTTATTTGAATTTCTCTATGGACTTACTTTCCACCCTTCTATATATGTAGTTAGATATTATAGAAATATTTACTATTATTGAGAGTGTGTTAAGTGGCGGAACTTAACTCTGTGATTTGCCTTGTTACCAGAACGATGAAACGAAAATAGTTCATTACCATATCGTACGAAACTCAATAGTTATCGAACCCACAACCATTGTGTGGGTCTTTATCAGTTTTTTTTATTTAAACTAACTCGATGATAACTAAATAAACGAGAGGCAGTTGCGCCACGTCAGTCAAATATTTATTTTCTGCTAAGATAAATAAGTTTTCCATTGCAAGGTATTTTAAGTCTAATTTTATTTAGAAGATTTACTTTTAATGTTATTAAATGATTATTATGGCACCCATTTTCTTGGTTCTTTTTTTTAAATTCCAGTTGTATTTTTGCCATACAAAATTATATTTATTCAGGTCAGTCGTGTTGCAGAAGCACATAGTGTGACTTTAAAAGCGACTGGTTGTGGGTTCCATCCCCACTCCAGAAAATTAAATATTTATTTAGATTTATAAGTCCATTTCCATTTCTCTGGTTTGGAGGCAAAAGCGCGGTGTGGAGTTCCGCCTCCATCCTCCGTCTCAAGAATTCAGCGGTAAATGGGAAACGGAGTGTCTTATCTTAACACTAGGGTTCTCTCTGACTACCCTGCCGTGAAGCTGTATATGCTGTGGATCATATTCTAGGTATTTCTACGTATGTATGTCGGTCAAATTTATAAATGATTCATGGTGCAGTAACTTTTCCTAGAAGTAGATCGTTAAACTCTAAAAGCGCTGTACTTTTATAAAATGGTAAAAAATACTAAATTCGGTCGAAGACAACTAGGTCAAAACAGAGATTATTCAAAATTGAAATTATTTTCCTAATGGAAGTAAAACAGCAAACATTACAAATTTGGACAAAAAATTAAAATCTCACTACAAAAACACTACTTTATTGTAGTCTGATATAAAGAGAAAGGCAGCTAAAAACAGTGGCACGAGCAATCAACGATTATTTTTTTAAAATAATTATTATTAATGAATTAATCCGTAGGTTTTAATAAATTTTTAAATTAACTGTTTTATTTTGATAATATTATTTCCTTACTAATCGGATTTATTTTCATATACTAATCACTTAGCCTTTTAAAGATAATAATAGATAATATTGTCGCATGCAATATTTTATATGGGCATATTTTTTTTATTTATGAGTCCATTTAAATAAGACTAAAAGTTAAGGGAAGTTTACTAAAATACATTTATGACCGTTAAAGCATTTCTGAGATTAGCTTGCACAATAGCACAGACAAACAGACATTTCTTTTCTAAAAATAATTGTTTTAGGTTCTATTACATTGATAAATATCTTCAGATTTTATCAAATATCTTCCATGAACAACTGCGATTAATTATCTATATATATAAAAGGACTTGTCCTCACTGACTGAGGTAAGACGCACGCACAGCCGTTACCGCTGATGGTAGAAACGTGACATTTGGACAAAAGTTTACTTTCGTAATCTGGACATCCACTAAGAAGGGATTTTGAAAAATTTTAACCCTAAAGGGGTGAAATTGGGGTTCAAAGTTTGTATGGAAAAATTTTTAAATCGGCACCGATTTTTATTAAATTTGAAATTTAGATTTTTCAGAGTATTTAATTGAACACGTGTTTCATCGTTTTCTAGAATTCTCCCCCTAAGGGTGCAAATAAGGGGTTGAAAGTTTGTATAGATTTTTTTTTAAATCGTCACCAATTTTTATAAAATTTGAAATTCAGTCTCTTAAACGTATATAATTAAACATATGTTTCATGGTTTTCTAGAATTCACCCCCTAAGGGTGCAAATAAGGGGTTGAAAGTTTGTATGGGAAAATTCTTAAATCGCCACCAATTTTTATAAAATTTGATATTTAGACTCTTAAAATTATTTAATTGAACATATGTTTCATGGTTTTCTAGAATTCACCTCCTAAGGGTGCAAAAAAGGGGTTGAAAGTTTGTACGGAAAAATCTTTAAATCGCCACCGAAATGTATAAAATTTGAAATTTAGACTCATAAAAATATTTCATTGAACACATGTTTTATGGTTTATTAGAATTCACTCCTAAAATACGCAAGCGAAGCTGCGCGCGTCCGCTAGTTTTATTATATGAAGATTATTATATGAAATATATAGAATATCTCTTAATCAGTAAGAATCATTTGTAATTTAAATCTCTTCTAAATACCAATAAAATGTTAAGAAGTACTTACCAGGTTCATCATCATCTTTAATTTCATTTTCTTCATCGTAAGACCTCTCGAAGCCTTTGTCCTTGCTGCCAGTGAGGTAGATAGCATTGGCTTCTTTACTATACTTGTTTATATCTACATTATTCTTTTTAAAGCACACACCACTAGACACACTTAAATCACCATTAAAATCTAAACTATCGTCCAAATAACTATACAAGTTCTTCTGTAAACAACTCACAGATGGTTTTAAACTGCACTTATTTAATATATTGTCCCACAAACCATTACCAGTTCTAAAAGTACCATTTTGGTATACGTGATTCATGAAGCCTCTACCTGTGATGGCTTCTACAATCTTTAATTTCTTCGGTATTTCACTTTCAATACGTTTAACATCTTCATCCGTTTCATTATTATTACATTTAACTAAAACAGCACTTGTCACTAGTAATAAAGCTATATATCCATTTATTATGGAGTTCCTCGCTCCGCTACTATAGCGATATCTTCTAGCCATCGTCA
>JAEBDU010006400.1:0-26441 GCA_016802625.1 Heliconius numata | reverse complement strand
GCAACGTCCTTCCAAAACCGGAAAGTTCAATATGACTCACCCTGTATTATGTAAGGTTTGGTGAGACAGCTAAAGACACTAGATGCTCTTTTCACGTCTTAACCACTATATTTTAGAACTATAATTAATATGAATTCAAAAAGTTCATATTAGTCCAAATTCCTGCTATATTTTTATTGTATAGAAATCAGAATTGCCATTCGTCCCGAATTTGGGGAGATGTCCCGAATTTTAGTCCAAAATTTGAAAGTCCCGAGCGGGACAGATACGGTGCCGCTTTCCGTGTATAATTCATGCACTTTAAGAATTATTTTTTAGTTATATTACTTTTTTAATAAGTAAAATACAAACTATATTGATATGCATAGTTAGTCCTATTGTTTAATAATTGTGATATTTTAATAATTTTGCATAATATTATATTTCAATCGCCTCGATTCATGTCATGTCAATGTCACGGCGCTGGGGTACAAGTGTGCGATTGTAAACGTGATGGTTGTGGGTTCGATTTCCACTTTTAGGAATGAAATATGTAATATTTTTATGCGAAAGAAACTTGCGGCGTTAACTGTAGCGTCTTAATGGCAATCAGAGTGAGAACTATCCTGCATTGTGCGGGATACAGCGTGAAATAATTATATAAATATTTCAGAAACTTTGACGAGAAATTACACTGCTTGCTGATTACCTGCTATCATTTATCTTTTCAGGAATGCTGCAGGCAGACGGTACGAGGTGAAAAATTTGTAGCAACTCTACGTATTTGTCGTAGCATATGAGACGTCACTTATATTTTTGATAAAGTACATTATGACATTAGACTGTACCAACAATATGTTTTAAAGAAAATAATTTTGCACCTTATTATAGTATTTTTAATTTTTTTGCTATAAGATAAGATAAAGATAATATAAAGTCTGGAATGCAAGTGGAAAACAGAGAAAAGAATGTCTTGACATTAGGTGGAAATGAAGGCTGGAGGGAATCTGTCATCTGGATAAAACGTGAAACTGAAAAAAAGAAACACCTTAAGAAATCCTTTCTCCCCGTTTTCATTAAACAAAATGCTGCAATAGTAATAGAACCACTCAATACATAGGTTTATAGAACTAATAGTTTTAAAGTTAATAATCGAATTATTAACATTATATAAAATAATTTTATATTTTCAAGTCAAGTCGGTATTTTAGATTAGTTTGCAATTCAATAATGTGTAACAGCATCTTGGCCTCAGCTCAACTAAGAGAGCCTCAAGTTCCAACACAGTTTAGTCAAACTTATACTATCTATGAAGCGACCTACTCTATAGTATATATGTGCCTATAATCTCTTTTAATTTTATATAATCCCCTCTTCTAATTATAATTCGGTAAACATTTTATCAATCATGAAATTGGTACAGAACCTTCGGTACGCGAGTTCAAACTATGTGGGATGCAAGTGCCTTGTTATGTCCCTGGAGTTAGACCTGCCGGTAGCCCAAGGAAGCGCTGGTTGGATGTCATGATGCAGCATATGAGAGCCAATGGTATTACCACATAGGACGTTACAGATCGTGCAAAGTGGAGTAGGTTAAGCAGGAAGGCAGACCCTGGCAACATACGCCGGGATTCATGCCAGGAGGAAGAAGAAGAAGAGTACTGGTTATATAAACACCAGCACCGAATACATATACATCTTCAAATTACACAAAAGAAATAATAATATTTTTTGCCCGAAACTTGTGAAGCTAAAATATTTATTCAAATGTGTACAAGACTACAAGTGAAAATATTAAAAAAGTCGTGTCGATTCGAATGATTCCGGTAGCACCTTCGCAGACGGAAGGAGTTATTGAAACGTCGCCAAATCCACTTAGCTTTATGACGTGGAAAACGCGATGTGATGCCAACGAGGGCGTGATTACATGGTGTTCCCTCATCTGATGTTGCTTGGTTACTTCGTGTATTATATATACAACCTATGGTTGTGGTAACCATAAACATTTCTTAAGAAATTTATCGAGTTGAGTGGCGTGTTAACGCCTAGCGTGTTTATATGTTTCCAACATAGTTTCAGGATACAAAAGGAAACTTAAGACGAGAACAATTTGAGAACAAAGCTTTTATATAAAAACAATATCTCTATCTAAGGCACTGTGGGCTTGACAAAGATATCATAATATTTTGGAGTTTTTGTTATAAGTAATTAGAATTCTTATATTTGACCATCACTGCAGATTCTTAATATGCTCTATTTTAGAGATTTTACTATAAATAGAATTCTAATCTTTGAAAATCTCTGCAAATTTTTCCTACTATTATCTTTAAAAGTAAATACATACTGCAAGAAATGCAATATATGCATATAGAAATAATGAATACCTACATAAATGCATTCTAAAAGAACAATGAGATAAGATCGTTCGCTTGGCAAGTGTCACGCGTGCTCGTAATAAATGCAATACGATGCATAAGAAAACATAATCTTCACCAAGCTCAGAAAACTTAATAAGAAGTTTTATATTACAAACACGAGCGACTATTCTATATAGCGTACCTAAGTAAAAAGCTTCTGTATATTTTTAAATAGGTTTTTATAGTTAATTTTTTTTATTTTCACGCTGTAACCCGCATGTCTCGCTCAACACTTTCCGCTGAAATCTTGACTCAATACGTGTTGAGTGGCGGGAGTCACTGACGCGCTTCGCCTCAACACCAGAGGGGAGAAATGAAAATAATAAATATTTAATATCCTCGAGTGAGAATCGAACCAACAACCTATAGCCTTCTCAGCCACACGCTTGTGACCCAGCACCACTAATGTGTTCATAGTTCATGTCAAGACATTAAAATTAAAAAAATATATATTTTTTAATAAACCCGTAAATTTACATACTATTTTCATTCAACACATTACTAGCTACTAAAAATATATTGATAAAATCATAGCATTAAAACCATTACAAAGACCCTTTCACAAAATTGGAGGCCACTTTATGTAAACCCTATTTACCCTCGCCTAATGCACGTTGTATCTAAACCCAAAAGTTTTTGGTCATGGACATCGATGTGACGAGTCTTTTAAATCGGCTTAGGTAATATAATTAAATATTAAAGTAGTTAATTTAAATATGTAGGCTCTGAGACGAAAACACGAACGCATACGTAATTAACTGTAAAATAAAATTATTTTTAAGCTTCATGCAATATAAGCTATATGAAAAATAAATTTTAAAAGTATTGCTCGACACCTACATTCAATAGTTTCCAAATAAAGTATAATTTAAAGTCTATTTTTAAAAATTCACTCGTAATTAAATAAATCAACATACAACAAAAATAAAGTAAAAATTACAAATAAAAACTAAACATTTAAATATTCATTTAATTATATTTAAAAGTTACAACTTTGCCACCTAAAACACATAAATTAGTGAAAACTGTCCCACAAACTTTGTAGTAGAGCAGTGAGACTCAAATTATAACTAATGGCGTCGTACATCTCCGCGTCCAGCGGAGCAGGTGCGAGGATAAAATGCCCCGAAATATATGCCCTTAGCGAATAAGCCTTTTATCGGGGGCTAAATATTAATGAGGCCAGTCATGGCGGTGGGGCACAAAGTATGATACAAAATGTGATAGGTCATGGGTTTGATTCCCACTCGAGAAAATGAAATATTTAATATTATAACTTCTGGTTTAGCAGTAAAGCGAGGCATTGAATTCCACCACTCAACACGCAGTGTTTTCAGAATTAGTTCTTTTCTTCTTTTTATATTCTAACTTTGTCTGCTACTATAAGGCTACTAGCAATAACGTTAGTACTTCCTATATAAGAAAACGTTTATATTTATTCTAGATGTATTTTTTTGACATCTAATAGCAGAAGACTCACGTGACCCAGGGGAACAAGCATGTAAATGTAAACGCCACAGGTTGTGGGTTCGATTTTGGTTTTATTTCACCACTCAACACGTAATGCTTCCAGAATACGATAAATAGTGGATTGGCAGTGTCTTAGGCTCCCTCTGCCTACCCTCCTACATGCGGGGTACAATGTGAAGCTGAAACTAAAAATAGCAGAAGCACCAGAGAAGTTACTTCTCTGAATTTCTCTACCTTTAATTTGAATACAGAATATTCTCAAATTTGTATTGTAATATCTACAAGTACACTGAGCGGTGGTCACGTTCTAGTACTTACAATTATTAGAGTAAAATTTTCCTTTGCTTATACTCGTATAGTCTGTTTCAACACGTTTTTACATTTTTTTATTATTTTTTGCTATTTTTTGTTATTTTTTGTTATTTTTACGTGCTAGTTGCGGAATAAAATAATAAATTCATGGGGAAATAACGCGAGCTGGACACCGGGGAACCTAATGTGCTTAAATTATGATGAACGGTGTCGTATATCTGCGTCTAGTTTTGTAAGAAAATTATTCTTTTATTCTCTTGTACAATTTTATTAGATGTTTTATAAAAGTTATGTTTTACGTAACTGCAGACCTCAACACTTAGTATTTTAAAATTATATATAAGTTTAAAACACCCTGTTTTTAGAGGCGGAACTCTGCGTTCCAATTTGTGTTGCCAGAGCAGAGAAATAACAATGATTCAGTGCCTCGAGAGGGAATCAAACCTTTAACTATCGCGTTCCAAGTCAGACGCTGTCTTACTGCGCCACTATAGATTCACTTTTTTATCATATAAACTGATTTATGATGAACTTATATGTTATCTATCAAAGTTTTCAACGGTTATCTTTGAAGTTAATATGAAAATAGAAATAATAAAATGAAAATAACGAAGTATACGCAATAATTATTGCTTAAGCGCATTTATTTAATTTTTCTTCCCACAAATATATCAGTCTTCAATATTATATACTGTGCTAAAAAAACTCATCATTTGTCGATACGAGTCAAGTCTCTTCCACTGAACCCAGTTCTTGTCCAACGACGTGATTTTCGAAGCATTAGAAGCGAGAGCGTATTATTGAAACGCGACAAAAATATCTACAATATTGAATTTTCAATATACAATATTCGTTATTTCATAGCTTTGTTCATAGCTATTATATTTCACAATTATTTTCAGTGTACGTACCGATTGTAAACTAACTTAATAATACGAGTATTCTACGATTTAGCTACAATATGAACCACATATTACACATTTTAAAAAATCTGCGTCACGCTGTATCCCACATGGTACGCAGAGGCAGTGTCAAGACACTCCGTTCCCCACTTTCCACCAAACTTTACGAGACGTTGCGTAATGAGTAGCGAAAATCAATGCCGGGCGTTTTGCCTTGGTGCTAGAACGAAGAATAGTAAATTAAGTAATATTAAGAAATCATAATTCATGTCCTCGAGCGGGGATCAAACTCACAACCACTGCCTTACAGTCAAACCCTTGTGCCTCTGCGCAACGACGGCCTTTTAAATATTATACATATGTGTACCTACATATATCAGGTTTATATAATATTCAGTATAGCCGCTCTGAGAAGTGCAAATCTCATATAAGCTTAACACTTGCTAACTTAGACCGCCTCTAAGTATATGTCGACCCACCATAAACAAAATTATCGTACAATATACGCTGTCGAGGAAATTTTAAACAACATTAATATAAAATTCACATTTTCACCAGTTAGGGAGAGAGCATAGAAATAAAACACTCCATTTTCTGCTAACTTCTTTAATATTTTTTAAAGCCAGCCGTAATTGTAAGATAAAGTGCAGAGCTTAACCCTGTACTTAATCTAAGAATCATGTTTTCTTTATCCACTACTCATAAGATCATAAGAGAACTTTATATATTTATAATTTCAATTATTATTTAAATATGGACATCATCTAATTAACTACTATTAGCTGCTAATCCATTTCTCTATTTTACTTAGATGCATTCAACTCTCAGGAGATGTAAATGCAATCAGGGACGACTACGACGAGATCAAGCGGAAACCTGGTATTTCAAATTTATTAGACAAATCTACATAGAAACATTTAGTCTTACTAAATTATTTACTAATTCATAATTCATTTTATAAAGATACTCTATATTAATCGTAGTGAATTATTATTATCACGTTTTTTTTAATATACCTAAAAAATTTGGATATTTTTTTCTATTTAACTAAAAAAACAGACATTTTATTTTACTTGTTATAAAGAAAAATATATGCAATATAAAATATGCTGATTCAAAATGTTACTTTGAAATATAAAATCAAATACACAAAAAAAAATCTAAATCAACATCGAACGTCACGTTCCTCCAGTTTACATAAGGTACTGAGCTAAGAAAAGTAATCTTCAAGGGAAGACATGCCCCTTATTGACAAACCGTGTCTTTTTCTTTGGAAAATATTAAAAATAATCCGTGCTTAGAGGATTTGCTCTCAAATTGTAAAAGATTCAAATGTATACAAGCAAATATCAAAAGATAAAATGTCCTCCTTTTTTTACGTACGATTTTGTGTTAAATCTGTTGGTAAAACTAGATTACCATTCGAGGAAATACAATGTTTAATATTTTAATTTCTTAGCCCTAGTGTCGCAAAGAATTCGGCGAAAATTGGCGAGCGGAGTGTCTTAACACTAGGCTCCGCTACATGCGGGATACAGCATAAAGCTGTATTTTCATTCTAAACATTATGCATACATTTAAAATATTAAATCTGAACAGATATTATCTATTAACTATATATATTTATATGTAAGTATAGAGATATTGCAATACTGGTATTACATTACAAAGCTTTTGACATCTATTCCACAAAGGAAACCAATTACTCTGTAAGCCCTCAGGCCAACTAGCATTACCTACTACAATTTCTTGATATAATAGCATTTCTAATATACCTTTTTAATAACAAAATGATAAAATAACAAGTTTAATCTTTCAAAGAATAGAATGTTAAAATAGTATGAGAAATAGTATGAATCTTTTTATTTGCAATATTTAAGTATTTTCTTAATATCGACAGTTCAGCATCTATAGCAAATGTAATACAAACAATAAATTATTTATCATAATGTATATTAATAGACGCTGTTGCCTGAGCGAAGAAATGAAAATATGGGATGTGAACCCTCAACCATCGTATTACAGTCACACACTTATGCCCCTGTGCCACAACGGCCTTAAATCTAGCATTTTAGCATCTCAAAAAGGTCCACATCTGTACAATAACATTGATTACACGGTATTTAATAACTAATAAGCTTATCATTACGTTACAACTTACCACAGATCTCAGACTAATATTAAACATACATATATTATCTATATACATAGTCTGGCCAGAAATACTGCTATAATTAAAAAGATACATAGTATTATTTTTGAATTTGGAATCTGTCATTTTTATACGATTGTTCATTGTGTTTTCTTATTTTAGCGGCAATATATTGTGAAATATTTTGTGATATTAAAAACGTTGTGATTGAATTACATAAAATACTTAAGTCTGGAGCTAAATACAATTATTAAAATCCTCCATACGCTTTGTGTTGGTCAAATGTTTGTGTATATTAATAGGTCCTTTTAGGGTATTTTGTGAGTAAAAAATATTAGCCCATTGTGGCGTAGTGGACGAGCTTCTGACAGTACATAATATCACTATTGTAGATTCGAACACCAATGGAATAAATTATTTTATTTGCACACTCCGGTACAGCGACGTTAAGATCCGTCACTCCAGGTGGTCTCCTGGTTTCCAACGATCAACCAATTCCACCAAAACTTAAAACATAACGCGATATATAATTAAATGAACAACATTCAGCTATTAAGTTCTATACAAATATATTTAGAAATACCACAAATAATATGGCAATACTTAGAAATACCACAAATAATATTGCAAAATTGCAATAAAGTGAACTAATATCAATCAGCATTAGCGCGTTTCATATCGGCGTAGTGGCGCCGAGCTGGTGCGAAGTCACCGCTGTGAAGTGGCGTATGGCGTATTCAATAACTGTTTATCTACCCTTAATGTGGTCCGTCTAGCACACCGTGTTGGGATATTATTTTTTTTTTCAGGTTCCCGCAAATAGTAATAGGCAGCAGGATAGGCAAAGGGACCCTAGTGTAAGGATACTTCGTTCTCCGTTTTTCAGTTAATTCTGGGGGCACTGCGTGTCGAGTTGCAGACAAAATGTCGCGCTTTGCCTCGTTACCAGAGCGAAAAAATGAAAATATTAAATATTGTATTTCCTCGGGAGAGAATCGAACCCAAAATCCCCCGCATTTACAGTCTAATTTGTGTCAAAGAAAAACAGAATATGTCAAAACTAATCTAACGACCCCAAGCACTATCTGCCACCTAATGTAAGAAGATAGCGAAGTTTCACAATGATAATAAAAAAATAATAATGTACTTATAAGTCTTCATAACCGGAGTCGTCGTGGCGCAGTGGTCCAAGCAGTGACTGTAAGCGCGACGGTTGAGCGTTTGGTTTTTTGGGGCTAATAAATTATTATTTATTAAGGTGTTCGTTTCTTCGCTCTGAAGAAAGGCAAAGCGCGGCGTTTAGTTAAGTCACTCAATATGCAATACGTTGAAAATTTGGCGGCGTAGTGTTATAACACTAGGTCTCTGTCTACCCTGCTTTATGCTGAAAATAGCGATAAGCTGAAAAAAAATAGTTCTTTTATATTAAATATTTATGTTTAAATAACTCTACATTCGTACTAGTGACAGTGTAAATAAAGCCCATAGTTAGTTAATCCAGAATTTAGGTCAACGAAATTGACATGTTAGCATTGCTTTGATTGAATTAATTTAGTATTATTAACTATCTTACTTCCGCAGGCCATTAAATATTGTTATATCTATATACAGGATGGAAGCGTATCGTGTGTTAATTATTTTTTTTATGTAAAATATTTTTTCCTATATGCTTCTCCCGTAAAAGGAGCGCAGACGCTTCCAACCTGTATAACATCACGTTAATTATTTCTTTCTTTAAATATTCAAAAAAATATGCAATAAAATCGTTACAAAATCCAGTTTTGGGTTCGTTTCACACACGAAAGTATAAAATAATTTATATTTTCATTTCTTCGCTCTGGTGTCGGGGCAAGAGCGGCGTTGAGTTCCGCCACTCAGCAGAAAATGGAAAGGAGTATCTTAATATTAATTTACACTGCCTACCCTAAGAAACAATATATATTATTATATTCTTTATCAACATTCTCTCATTTAAAAAGGATTTTTTCATGTAAAAGTATAAAAACTAACAATTTCCACACATTGTACAATATCTAAATCCTAGATATATATAATTTAATATACTATAGTTTAACATATAGATATAGCAGCATGTTGCAGGGTGTCGTACCGGATTGTTACTATATTTTTCAAGAACCAAGTGGCTGTATATTAGTGACTTTATAGCGCTCAAACATTTTCAGTCTGCTCGTGAAGGCGAAAAGTTAATATTAATGTTGTTTAAAATTTCCTCTCTTTTCCTCTATAGTGTATGATATATTATTTTTTTATGTTGGAAGTTAGGAAGTACTAAGTTTATATAAGATGTATATAATAATATTAATTGAGGCCAGTCGTAGCGTTAGAGTACAATGGTGCGACTCTAAGCGCGACAGGTTTTGGGTTCGATGTCCACTTGAGGAAATTAAATATTTTCATTTTTCACGCTCCGCTACTGAACGCGCAATGCTTCCAAAAGTCGGAGAACTGGGAGTGTCCTAATGGGAACGGAGTATCTAAACACTAGGTTCCCAAGTTCCCTCTGTCTATATATGCGGGATACAGCGTGAAGCTAGAATATAAGAAAAAGTTTTTTTATCTAATAGCATTTTGGTGTGCAGAGTAATTGTGATGAATTAGGACAAATTGCATGCCCGTAGCCTTGTGACAAGATATAAAGAAAAACGACTACTTTCGGTCTTCGCCTTCAAAGTGGTTGGGAATAATAAAGCACATAATTCATGTTATACACCGGATAGGGGCTGTAAGTGCAAGTGACGATGCAGAAAGTGTTGCTTATAAAGGCAGTATATTATGTGCATCTAAGTCTTTTTTATCTTTAGCAAAATATTTTCACGTCTAAAAGAAAATGGGTATTAAACCGAAATATTAATAAAAATATAATAATTTTATAATATAGTGCTACGGATGTAAAACTTGCCTTAAAAGTACGATTCTTTATAGATTCTAATATTTTAAATATACTAACTACCTTTTCTGAATAAAACATAAAGTCTTCATCGAATGTCTTCAAACGCTTCTTACCTAAATAATGACATTTTTAAATGGAAACTATATTTATGTAATAAGTATGTATGTCATATATAAAAAAAATAATAGACAGAGGGAACCTAGTGTTAACACATTCCGTTCCCACAATTTCGTTTTATTAACAATTTAATCTTTTTTCTTAGAAGAAAGTAAGGTAAAACAAGTAATATAAAACATTTTGTAAATCTCTTCACTTGTTTAAAAGAAAACTAAAGGTAAACAAAATAATTTGTAATCATTTAGACCACCAGAATAAATGATAGTAAATGAAAACTTTGCTTTAAGCCAAGATTAACCCAATTGTTGGTAGCGAAGGAATTAGGTCGCGACTGGAGACCTATTAAGTGAGCGAACGTTATTAATTCTTTTACCTATATACTAAATACGAATTCAGTGCCAATAGGCTTTAAGAATATACGTCCAAAACATGGAGATTGACGAGAGTAAGAATTGAAATTCTTTAGACTTGTTTTCTATTCTTCTTACTTATTTATTAAGTAAAGATTACGAATTTGACGTCACGTTCCCAAGTGGTGTTATGCACAATTATTGTAAGTTTTAATGTCAAACAAATAAATATAATTATTTATTTTTAAGCAACTTCCACTAGGTATATGTAAAAATTTTAAGAAAAGTTCATATTCCGATAAACATTCGTACTTAGAATTGTCATAAATGTACATGTATACTTGAAAATCTTACAACCTACTATAAGATACTGTTTGCTGTGGGTACCTCCATCAGATTAATATTAATTAAAATAATTACAATATAAAATTATTCAGCTTTATACAGACATAAACAGAGCTTAAGCTTAGCTTTGTTTTTACCAAACAAAAGAGATAAGCAGGCGAAACGATACCGCCTATTAGCCACAGTCCCGCATTATAGATAAATATCTTCTTTTCTTTGAAAACTCCAGCTTATTAAAGAATTCTTTTAAACAGATGGAACCTAGTGTTAAGACACTGAATTCCCTATTTTCCGCCGAATTCTGGATCTATTACATGTTGAATGGCGGAACTCAACGCTGCGCTTTGTCTCGACAGCAAAGCGAAAAAATAAAAATATACATTCAATTAAATATTTCATTTCTTCGAATAGGAATCGAACCCACAACCAGTCGTGTTTACAGTCACAAATGTGTGCCCCTACGCCATGACTGGCCTTAAAATTTCTTTTCTTTCTGCATTTTTCCTTTTCAGAAATATGTCTTTATAACGATAGCCTCAACTGAAATACAGGGGTGACATAATAGCATTTAAAACGTGCCGTCTTGAGGTTACCGCTTTCAAAATTAAGTGAAATTAGTGCAACATGGCGATATAATGTATTTTTATGAGTGAATTATGCTAAACACAAAGATAATGGAGTCATTAAAAAGTGCTTATTTTTTAATAATAAAATGATAACTCTATTGTTTTTATGAAACTTCTTTAAATGCGCAACTTAAGGGGTTCATGAAACACCATACTCGCATTTAACCAATTTTCTAAAGAAATTGGATAAGAAAGTTAAAGTTAGCTCAGCTCTAAGCTGAATACTTGATTAAAATAACTCAAGTAAATAAAACAAAACAATCACTGGGATAGACTAGTTTTCTATTTCTTAAAATAGTGTCTTTCAAAACTTTATCTAGCCTTTTTCAAGAAACTAAATTACTTACTCGTTTTTAAAAAAGTTCACCATTTTGTTCCATTTCCATATTTATTAATTTTATTTGTAAAAAAACATATATAAATATGTACTTTCTAAGCAAATTTATAGCGATCCTTGACAAATATTTAATCCAATGAAGAAATAGCTAGCGTCTACGCAAAAATTAACTTGAAAACATATTATAATACGTCTAAAGCCGTCTAGAAGGATGCTATATACAATTTATAATTGAATTGAGCACGTGAGTATTTTAATACTGAACTTCTATCTGACAACAGTCAAGCCAATAAATTAAATAACTGATGAATATTTAATTTCACCTATTATACAGGTGGAATTGTCAGCACCACTTTAAATGAAACCACAGTTTTAACTACTCTATAATAGCCTAATATAATTCAGAGAAAAAAATAATTCCCAAAAATGAAAAAGTTATTGAATAACAACAAACACCAATAAACTAAAAGAGAAAAAAAAGGAAAAGACACCAGTTGCACAATGGCACAAGCATATGACTGCAAATGCCATATGTTGTGGGTTCAATAGTCACATAAGGAAGTGAAATATAATAAAATATTTTCATTTCTTCAAAGGATGGAGTGTCTAAACACCAGGTTCCCTCTGCCCGATAAATACAAACAACAATAACCTAAAAAAACTATTAGCAGAAACAAACTAGAAGGCCTGTTTCCCTTTTCAAATAACCAACAAGCATTTCTGAGATGAGAGAGACTCTTAACCGCCAATATGCCAGCACAAGGATCCTTTTATTCGCATATCCTCCACCGCACTATTAAGTAGGCTGGATCATTTTCCTTTGTCCCGTTCAACTATTGTGTGTTAACCTTCCTTACTCCTTTTTATCCTCATTATATGAATATTATAATATATTTTTAATTAATTTACTATTTTTTTTTCTTTTTAACTTGACACAGTTTTCTGCAAAGCAGAGTAGGCAGAGGGAACCTAGTGATAAGGCACTTTGTTCCCCACTTTCCGCTGAATTTTCAAGACATTGCGAGTACTCAATACTGTGTTTCGCTTTTTTAAAAGAATGAATTCCTTGAGTGAGAATTGAATCCACAGCCATCGCTTACAGTCACACGCCTGTGCCACTGGCCTCAAACCATGCAGCATGCTTAAATCACCATAAATGAATAAATAATTTTAATAAATTCTCCGGTTTCAAATAACTTGGAGCGACTGTAATTTAATCTTGAAGCATCTAGTTTGTCTAGCCGCTGTCCAAGACATAATAGAGGGGGTGAATTCTTTATCCTTTTGACATTTTTCTGGAGTCAGCTTGCTTATCTCGACTTTGCCGTGCTACTGAGTTATCTCATCCTTATACATCCAGCATACAACAGGATAGGCAGAGGCAACCGTAGTGTAAAGACACTCCGTTCCCCATGCTTTTTTTTTATCTTTCCTTATTAATTGTGTTTTTGTGATACACAGGTTTTTTTGTCTAGATTTCCATCTATAGGTACACAAAAAATGTTAGATAGAACAGCTATCTGATACTTAGAGAGAAAAAAAAGTGATATTTAAAGCTTTCATAATATCATCGCGTAAACTAAACACGGAGGTGGCTTATTCTTAAGAAATTGGCTATATATTTTCAAAATAAATAAACACGAATAAAAATGTCAACTCAATTTCTAAGAAGCATTTTTCTTTTCACAAATCTCATTCGTATTAATTTGAAGTTCATATCGAAGTAGTCGGAGATAAGGAAATAGGAAATATAAATAAATATCTATCACTAGTAATTTCATCTCCAACGAGGGGTGGTCGAATGAATAGAGAAAATGAATAGGGTATCCCCCCTAATGCACACCGCACTGATACACAATTTCATTATATCGTCTTGTTCTTCCTAATGTGAAAAATATCCTGGCTTCTTTTCTTTAGTCAACCTAATTTTATTAGAAACTAGCGGCTCGCCCGCGGCTTCGCCAGCGTGAACTACGCTATTATTAATTTCTGTCTCCATGAGTACCTACGTCCTATAAGTGACGTCCATACAAAATTTGAGACTCCTAGCATTTGTACTAACGAAGTTTCATACAAACTTTCAACCCCAAAAACAACCCCTTAAGAGTCGAATATTGCTAGTTCCCGTCTTAGCGAGCACCTACGTCCTATAAGTAACTCCTATGCAAAATTTCAGATTCCTAGTACATGTAGTTTCTGAGATTTCGTGATGAGTGAGTGACCTTTCGATTTTATATATATAGATTTAAATAAGGTATTTGTAACAAAAAACAAATCGACTTTAAACATTAAACTAAAAAGTAAAAAATAAATTTACTTAAGATAAAGCAAATATCATTTGATTTTTCTGTTTGAGTAAAATAAACTCTATATAATATATGAAATCGTTTCTTTCACAAAGATTAATTAGGCCTTTAATTGGCATGAGACCAGTCGTGGGGGGGGCACAAATTTGCGACTGTAAAAGCGACATATTGTGGATTCAATTCCCACTCGAGGAAATTAAATATTCTATATTTTCATTTCCTCGCTGTGATAACGAGGTGGTGTCTTAATATTAGGTTCCTTCAGCTTAACATAAAAAAGAAAAAAAGCTTTAATTTGATAAGTAAGTACCTAAAACATCAATTAAAATATCCTAGACTTCTTGATAAAATTGATATTGAAGCAAAGTTAACTTTAAAAACTTTGATAAGAATTATGGAAGACTACATTTTATCGTTTGACATCAAAGCTACAAGGTTTGCGGGTTGGAATGACATCATAAACCGCAAGTCCACTGTGATTAAGGTATATTGTTCATTGAAATATAGAGTAGATTTCACTAAAAATACCTAACTTGTTTTAACTTTTAGTATGTATACAATAATAATATCTATATAAATAAAAACTATATTTTATAATAAAAAACAATGACCAAATATTTCGATTTCTTGATATACAAATAGGTATTCGACTCTTACATGTCATTACAAAAGGTCTAGCCAGATAAACATGGAGAAACTGCATGGCTTCTAATGAATTGATTTTGTTTTATTTTTTGTCTCTTTCCCTTACAATAAGGTAGTTTTGGGGTAACAACACTTAAGTTAAGTTTAAGTTTTTAAATACATATATCTTTATGAAATTTAAACTAAACGTGTTTGTCCATGAAGTTATTATTATATTAGTTTTTTTTTCAGAATTTTTGATAAATTATAAATAGTAAAAAAATTGAAGTCAAAAAATATTGGATTACTCTTTTATGTACCACCTTGAATTTGAATCTAAATTCTTAAAATGCCTTGCCTAAATTCTCTTTATTATGCTTTACTAGCTACACTAGTGAAGGACCACCCTTGAAATATTTGCGGAAAATCCACAAGTTTTAACGCTGGCACTTTATAACGCTCGTATAATTTTATCTTTTTCGTTCGAGCTTGGCTTTTTAAGCGATAGTTCTATTTATGGCATTTTTATCTATTTACTTTACAGTTTCTACTATCATTAAAAAACTAGGCTATGTTGTAATTTAACTTTAGAAAATAATCAAAGTTACGTTAAAATAAAAAAGTTTGCGCAAACTTCCTTAACGAAGAAGGTAGACTCAGACAAGACTTCTAATTTACATAAATAGGAATCCCTCTCTAAAACGATAATTTAATCACGCCTTGGATCAAAGCTGTGAATGTCAATAAACATTGCCGCTATAATATTGTCTAAGGAAATTGACTTAACACTTCCTTCTTAATAAGTAATTTAATTTAATTATCATATTATAAAAACTGAGTTAATTTTGAAAATAAATATCCTATGAACAAAAACTTTCAACTTAAGAACTTAAAATCTTGAAGTGAGATTCGTAAAACAGTAGGCTATACATAATATACTTATAAGGTTATTAAAATTACATACTCAACTGGAAAAACTCTACATAGCCGCGTCCATGAAACCAAAACAATTCACAAAATGAGAAATATTACAATTTACAATCAAAAAACAACAAAAAATATTAACATGCAAATCGTTTATTATTGCGGAAACATTATAGCACGCATTTTAGACTCCCAAATCGTCCATACTTCCCCCCAGTGTATTTCAGTTATTTCGAATAAAATTATACATTTAAAAACAGCACGGGCTCGTTACTAATTTGCATATTTTCATGGAATCATGTTAAATTTTGCCTAAAGGTACTAGCCAAAACAAAAATAAAAATACTATTACAAATATGGCATGTTTAAAATTCACTGGATTTTGTGTGTGGTTAATATTTTTAATGTTTGGAATACTGTTTTTTAGAATGTTTTATTTCATTTTAATAACTTATACTACGTAACCGAAATGAATTCCATACAAAACGTAGCAAAAGCGATTCATAAATGCTCGTATCTTTTGATTGCATTGACTAAGGCGCTTGATTAATTCTGTGCTTTTGAGGTTTTTGAGGTACGGAACCTTTTGAGGTACGGAATCCTAAAAAATAACTAAATCTTAGTAGAATAAACTATGGCACATGTCCATACGTATACACAATATAAAAAACGGAAAGACCAGCGTCACGTCACTCTGTCAAGGCAATATCACGAATTCCATAAAACAGAACATAAAGTAGTAAGCAAACTTTCTACTTAAACTTATGAATTTGCTTAGGGACATTCCATGGGCCCCATAACTTGGCACTCGAGTCACGTTTGTCATTTCGTACGGATCTGTAGGCGGAATTTTCACACTCTATAAATTTCCATCTTGAAGTAAGGAAATTTTCCACTCAAGATTTGTCACGCTAAGATGTGCCTACAGATTGGATGAATCATTTGTGTACTCTAGAATGAATCATTTTCTCTTATTGATTCATATTATGTTTCAAAGGAAAAAGTTGCTCTATGTTGAAAGAATATATGAGTAGGTATATAAAAAACTTATAATTAAATAAATAAACGTTGTTAATATGGTAACTGATGTAAATATCATAATAAATAATAAGCTTGAGGCCAGTCGTAGCCCAGGCGTACAGGTAAACACGACAGGCTATGGGTTCGATTCCCAATCGGGGAAACGAAATATTTAATATTATCATTTCTTCGCTCTAGTGTCGAGGTAAAGGCGGCGTTGAATTTCGCCACTCATCACTTTTTGCCTCCAGAATTCGTCGGAAAATAGTAAACGGAAGTGTCTTAATGGAAACGGAGTGGCCTAATATTTAGGTTCCAGGTTTCGTCTGCCGTCACTGCCGTGTGCGGGATACAACGTGAAGCAAGTGTGAAGCGTGAACAATTCGTATTTAAACTATGAAACAAATTATTAAACTAATTTAAATATAAAATATGAACATCTAAATAATACATATAAATACAAACATGGCAAAACAATGCCAGCTTGTCCATACAGCTATAGAGATAAACCAATCACCGTACAATACCGTAGATTTGCAGTTTCAATAGAGAACTAATCGACAGCACCAAGTTGATACAGATACAAATACTCTAGCAATATACTGAGAGAAGCCAATACTGAATACCGAGTGTGGTAAATAAACTAAAACTGCTTGTATTGTGAAGCTAAGCAGCTTGCACTTTATATCTATCTTTTCTTTTCTTATCAGCTACTATGAGTCTACGTTTTGTTTTTCGATATGTATGTATGTATATATGACTGTAACGCGACGGTTGTGAGTTCGATCCCCAGTCAAGGAAATTAAATATTTATTTACATTTATATTTTCACCCGTACGTGCGTAGTGGGCCCGTGCGGAGCTACGCCTGCTTGAAATAGAAATATTAATAAAGAAATTGAAAATTAAAGATTCAATCAATTCAGTAAAACAGTTGTATAAAATAACTGTTACTGCAATTAACAAATTTGTCGAACTAAGTACTTTTAATTGACATAACTTTTTTTATTTATGAACCGATTGTAATAAAATAAACCCTATATGATATACACCCTATAAGCTTCTGACAGCTTTGGGTTCTATTACGTTAATAAAGGTTCCCAATAATATTTTTTTCCACTCTCCACTTTCCGCCCAATTCTGGAAGCATTGCGTGTTGAGTCGCGAAGCTTAACGCCTCATTTTAAATCGTCATTTAAACAATTTTACTATGGTAAGGGATTTGACGTAGCACACTTTCATTTCTTTCACAACAGCACGTAACAAGTTCGGTTTAAATAAGCTGCTTTACTATCAAGTTGGGATTTACGAGATTCTCTTTTACGAAGCGAAGTTTATATACTACCACATGTATTGTTTGCATTCTTTTTAAAACACGCTTGAGATTTTCGCACGTGATTTTTCAAAAAAAAAAAACTGAAGTAATTAAAAATGTATTTTATAGCATTTAACTTTTTATCCAAATGATTATAAGTGAAAAGACACTCCATTGCCCCATTTCGGCCGAATTCTTGAGGCATTGCTTGTTGAGTGGCAGAACTCTACGCACAATCACGTTTTTACCTCGTTAACAAAGTAAGAAAACGAAAATATTAAATACTAGCGGCCCGCTCGCGGTTTCACCCGTGTGAACTATGTTATTATTCTATTATTTCTGTCTCCATGACTACGTCCTAGTGACGTCTATGCAAAATTTAAGACTCCTAGCATTTGCAGTAACGAAGTTTCATACAAAATTTCGACCCCAAAAACAACCCCTTAGAAGTCGAATATTGCAAATTCCCGTCTTAGCGAGCACCTGCGTCCTATAAATAACTCCTATGCAAAATTTGAGATTCCTAGCACATGTAGTTTCTGAGATTTCGTGATGAGTGAGTGACCTTTCGATTTTATATATATAGAAGATTACATTCCCCCGAGAGGAAAGCGAACCCGCAACCCTCGTGCATAGAATTGCACGCTTGAATTGATAGTATAAGAAATACAAAATAATTATTTTAACATTGGTTATAACACCTCGAACTTTTATCTAAAAGCGCCAGTAATATAGTACTTATACAATAATATAATAATAACTAAAATATAAACATATTTGTATGTTAAAATGGTATGTCTATTGAATTGTATAATATTTGTTAGTCTATTTCCTTTGCCACAGCGTAAATAAAGCTACAGTTGATGAAGCAGACAGTTCTACTGTGGAAATATGCGTTTGACACGGACAGTGGAATGCACAGGACAGGCCTCCTGCCTTTACAGTTAACATATTTGGTTTTGTTACTAAAAACCTAAGCTTCAACAAAATTTTCCATATGACTTAATACGAATTCATGTTAGAATTTACGTTTAAATTTCCATTTTCCTTTCTTCTTGTTAAATGATATTATACTATAGGTACCTATTACTAACATAAAATATTTCTCGTTATAAAAAAATAAGATGTTAGTCTTCTTTTTTCATTTTTACGCTGTATCTTGTATATCTATAGCTGGATAGATAAAGAAAACCTAGTGACATGGCACTCTGTTCTCTACTTTTGGGGCATTATGTGCTTTATCTTACCAACACCGAAATAATTAATTCCCCAGAGTGGGAATCGAACCCACAAGCATTACGTTTGCAGTAGCACGTGGCCCCACTGCTAATAGTTACCTACTCTCGTTATAATTTAAATGAATGACTGTAATTATTGTTGAAATATAAAATAATTAAAACATTTTATTAATTACAAAATCGACAAAATGACTGGCAAAATAATTAATGGACTTTCAATAACGCTTATTGGGAAATGTGAATTTTAGAGATTGACGTGATGGAATTCACTTAACGTTTTAATAGAAAGTATTATTTACTGCTGAATATTCAAACAATATTGTAATACGTTATGTTATTTTAGTAAGGATTAAAATAAAAATAAAAAAGTTGTTTGTATACATTTTAAAATAATTCTCAGTGTTGCTTAATTAAATTACCTTTACCTTTTTTCAGCTTCACGCTGTATCCTGCATGTAGCAGGATAAGCAGAGGAAGCCTAGTGTTAAGACATTTCTACTTTCGGCTGAATTCTGGAGACATTGCGTATAGAGTGACCGGACTCAACGTTGGGTTTCTTCTCGACACCGGAAAAAATCAAAATCAATTAAAAAAATACCTCAAAATCTATACTTTAGCAACAAATATATTTAGGTCAGAATAAAATATTTGCTGACAAACATTTAAGAGCCTAAACTCTCCTATCTCTATAAACTCATTGCATTAACTAAGGCCTGCCTATATTGAGGTGTTTGGGGAATCAAGCGGGGTGCTATCAAGCAAACAAGACACATCGCCATTAATAGCTAGGTCTAGGCTCGGCGATGGTCGCACTGTCAATTTGTTTACCAAAGCATTACTAATTCATGGCAAGCGTGTCAAAGGCATGTGCTGAACGTATAAGCTATAATTTATATACGTTCGAATTACTTTGGATAAGTTTGGTTAATAAGTTAACATAGCTACGTATATATTAACATAGTACGTCCCTAATGAAATTGTTATGACAGTCTTGTGGCTACGGTATACCGTATTTGGATTCGATTCCCGCATTGCTCTTTTGGATCTAATAGTGTATATAAAAATGTATATAACATAATAAATTTATATACTTATGACTCTAAAGTCTCGAGTCTCTTTGTATGTGAAATTAAAAAAATATAAAAATATCTTGATCTCAGTATTATCGCTTACCTGTTTGACACCGGCGGTTACCAGCAAGACAGAGAGAGTGCAGCGTCAAGGCACTACATTCTCCGCTATCCAGCAGAATTGGAGACATCACATGTTAGTACAAACTAAGCTCTTTCATTCAGTTCATTAGATAAAGATAGATACATCAACTAGTTCATTGGCAAAGCCACTCTTAATGGAGAACCCCATTCGACCATAACCAAAAACTTTGTAATCACAACGTTTCACCTGGATCGCGAAGTTACATTTAATTATATAAGTTGGGATATAGTATAATTATTGCGTCAAGTTTACGTAAGTAAGCTTAGCTCACAAAAGTGATATTTCACAGACACGACCCCCAGGAGAGCTCTCCAGAGAGATGCTCGTAATCCCGTGACCGAATCGTAGTCATTCCACGACCACCCGTATATCACTGGCTCAGTGGGTTCCCAAAAATATAATAAATGGCAGATTACTTTAGTTTACTGCAATTTCAATTTCACACTGACTTGCAGTAAACTAAAGTATTTTGGTTTTTAAAGTCTAAAATATTTTTTGAACTCCATTAGGATGCTATTTCTTATTTTGGAACTGTATCCAAAAATATTGTCTACCGTTCGTGCTATTTTTTTCGCTCTTTTAATTTAAGAATGGTATAGAAAAGAAAGATAATGCTGGAGATTAACCGTTTTTGTCATATACCTATTAAAAATTCTGCCAGTTAGCGGAGAACGTAGTGTCTTAACACAGATTTTTCTGTCTCGCTTTTCTGATACTAGGGAAAAGATTGTTTTTTTAATTTTTAAATTCACTATAATTTATGAAAAATATACTTACATAAATTCCATATTTATATGAAAATATGAATAATTGATATACATCCAGACTTTCAAATCCAAACTGCGCATTACTGAAGCGGAATTCAAAAATTCATTTGACACGGGGTGTCATAAAAATATGATTAAAAAAGTTATAGCGCGCTTCATATTCGGGGACCGAGTTTAAATAAAACTATATGAGGCCGATATCTCTTGCATATTTCACAGAACACACCATTTAAATTCAGTGCAGGCGGAAACCGGGGCAGAAACAAACAGAAAAATATACGTATACATTCCTCAGGTTTTCATCAAGAAAGATAACTTTTCGGTAGACCAATTGAGCTTCTATTTATTTTTATGTTAAGTCCAAAGTCCATTCTGACGTTTGCCGTTTGTAGCGTTCCCAAATCCTTTTCGCATGAGGGGTTGCAAAGGGACTTCTCTGTAGCAACTGCGGTTTACCGCCGACAAACTAGCATGTATTTAGAATTCAGTTGAGCCTACAAGTGTACTCAAAAGTGTACACTTTAATGCCGGCAGCTGAAACCGTTTGAATAAAACACAAATGCTCGAATTCTTAATGTTGTTTCGGGAATATGTGTTATTGATTTTATTACTGTGTCTTAAAGTTTCCTAGTTTTTATAGAAGAACTATAGCGCTAATAACTAAATATAATTTTACGAGAAGTTAAATATTTTTTAGCTTCTCGTTGTATGCAGATGGAACCTGGGCACCTGATACTTAGACACGCTGTTCCCATTAAAACACTTCCATTCCCCAATTTCTGCAGAATTCTGAAGCCATTGCATGCTGAGTGGCAGACCTCAATATCGCGCTTTGCCTCGTTACCACAGTGAAAAAAATAAAATATTAAATATTTCATTTGCTCGAGTTAGAATCGAACACATAACTGTCGCACCTACAGTCACATATTGGGTCCCTGCGCCTGGCCTCAATTGATATTAACTGTTTAAATTATTAATAAAAATAATATATGAAACCCATGCAAAATTATCGTCTCTTAGTTTATTATTAATCTCAATAAGATAATAAGTAATATTAAATTACCAAATACTATTGAAATAGGCATGCCCAAAGGGAAGTAATTATGCATATGCAGTTTTAACATCAAAAAGCACTATAGTTGGTCATTTTCGAGCAATCGAAAGTAAATATTTACATTTGTTAGCATATGCACTACGATCCATGCAATATGCATCGCGGGTATTCATCACATGGTAAAATTAGTTGGACCGTAAAGTGGTTAGGATTTAGAAATGATATGTCAATTAGTTAGTATGGAGATTATTGAACGTCCTATTGTGAAACACATGTACGTGTATTTTGTATCGGTTGTAAAAATATTATTATGTATTTTTGTTCAATAAATACTGAATGTTATAAATAAATATTTAGTTTAAAATAATTTTATATTCGCTTTGTATTTTATTTTAAGTAGCATACCATTATCAATTAATTAAAATTCAGGTTCAGAATTGAGGCCATTCGTCGTACTCCAGTACGACAAAGTATGATTGTAAGCGCGATAGGTTGTGGCTTCGATTCCCACTTGAGGAAATTTAATTTTTTTTTTTCTCTCTGATGACGAAGTCCACCACTCAACACGCAATTCCTACGGAATTTGGCATTGTGCGGAATACAGCGTGAAACTGAAAATATAATAATTCAAGATTTATTGATCACATTATTACCTACCAAATAAAAATATTAAAATATTCAATTTTACCTTGCAAAAGAAGAAATCTTTGAAAGTCATATATTATCTACGTCCAACTGTTATAAAATATTTGAAGAACAAAGTTTAAAGTGGGCGCCAGTGGCTTTGGAATTCAAAAATAAAATGGCGAAAACTAGTTTCGTAGGGGGATCCCCTCACAAATCTCTCGACGGAAGCGTCCAAGCCGTATTTTAACTAGACCAGCTACATTGTTTCTCGGTTAAATTTACTCCACGAGGGATGCCGTAAATCTTTCACTTATCCGAATAGTTATTGTGGACAAATGGCTGTTTGATGCACTTTTAGGAGGACTGTGTAAACAACTATTTTATTATTATATATATTTGTACTTAGAAGCGAGACGTAGGGGCATAAGCGTGTGACCATAAAGGTGACCGGCTATGGGTTCGATTATTATTCGGTTAAAAGAAATATTCAATATTTTAATTTCCGAGGTCTGGTAACGAGTCAAAAGCGCGGCGTTGAATTTCGCCACTCAAAAATTCAACGGAAAGTCCAGGATGGAAATGATTTAATGACGAAAGAAGTGTCTTAACACTAAGTTCTCTTCATCTACCCTGTAATGTGTTGGATAAATCGTGAAGCTGAAAAAACTTATATATTTAATAGAAAAGTGAATATTGTAAAGATACGACTCACATAAGCTCCTCTGTAGCACCTTCGTAGCATTGGTATATGTGTAAGTAACGGTAAGAAAACTATCCTTCAGGATTCAGCGAAAAGTGGAAAGCGGCGTGTCTTAACACTACGCTCCCTCAGTAGTGCTATGGGAATACAGCGTGAAGCTGAAAAAAAATATAAGTACTATAATTATACTTGAATACTATGAAAAGCATAAGAAAGCATACAAGATAATTTTATTCTAATTTAATCTAACAATATCTCAATGTTTTCAAGGAGAATGTTTTTTCAGGAACCCCATATAAGATTGGACATATAAACTAAGCTCATACATATTAAACTTTTGTATGAAACAAAACGTTATTTTAAATTACCTCATTGTTATTATTTATACAATTGTTATTTAATGAAATAATTTAAATTATGAATCGGAATATTTATATACTGTGGTTGTAAGGTAAACATGAAGTTTCGTTTATAAAAGGTAATTTATTGTAAATAACCTCTCAAAGCATCAGTGGGCAGAACAACGCAGTTTGTGATTGCATCGCATTATTGGACGGTCCAATCAATATAGAAATAGTTTTCACATCATTACACAATTATTGTATTTTATGTTGATTTTATAATTTACATATAAAATAAAAAAGATGTTTTGGTTAATATTGTTAGAAAACGCAAGCGGTTAACGTTTTTAAAATAAACACGATAAAAACACACCGTCTATATGTTTCCAACGTACTCGGATAGAGGTTCCACGTAATTACAATAAGTGACATGTATCACTCAATAACAACACTACACACTAGATACCTTCCAAACAGGGTGTCCGTACAAGCAACTGTTCCCGTTTGACACAATTCCACTGATTTTATTGTCTTTTCACCTAAATCTACCCACATTTACACTTGTACGCTAACAATGTATTATTTGTATCCTCTAAGTTAGCAAGTAATAAATATTTGTTTACAATTGATAGTTATTTCTTTTTTTCTATCTATTTTTAAAATATTTTATTGATCCACACGTAAGTAATTATAAGTTTTCTTCATACAATACATAAATAAATATAGATTAAATATTCTTAAACTTAAATCGAAACACATCGTAAGGAAAATCCTTTCATGCATAATTAAAGGCAATGTATTTTTAGCAAAGCGAACTGAAAATGAAGTTATCAGTTCTTAGCTTTTCCAGTTTAAAGTTTCAAACGAAATCAATTTGGAAGGCACGGTGAGTTCTGAAGTGCCTAACTTACATCGGCACCGAGATGAAAACTCTACGTAAAGATCTTGAATAAATACACGAGTTAAATAACTTTTTTAAGATGGTTCTCTTATTAAGAAAACATGTATAAAACGACAAACGACTAGTGACCGGCTCGCAGCTTCGCCTATTTGAATTAGATACTTATTTATTTACTTATCTGAATTACTTTCTGGCTCTAATATTATTCTCATTCTAAAGGCGATATCCGTACTCAAAATGAACACAGATTAAAATTTTTAAAATCATTGTGTTGAGTTCTATTACATTCAAACATAAATGTACCCAATGATAGATTTTTACGTATATCTTCCATGTATAGACAGCGATCAGTTAAAATTTTATTATGAATAAAAACAATAAAAAATTATTAAATCCCGCACACAGCAGGGTCTCTGCGTACCCTGGAACCTAGTGTTAAGTAAAGTGTAAAATGGATATTTTAGATATTTGAGTCTCTTGCAAATCCATTGCATATTTAAGTTGTCTCGGTCACTTTAAATCTACTATCACCATGTATTTTTAATAAAATAATTTATCCACATAGCATTTTTGTTTTAGTATTTGTTAAACAAAAAAATTAAATATTAATTTATTAAATAAAATATACTCGTAATGAAAACTTTATAAACTAGAGCTCCTACAATTACCATAATTTAGAATGCTGAAATCGTTGATGGTAAAGTGAAAACCCAGTGAGATAATTTGCCATAACCGATGGACACATAGTCAGAGAAGAATATAATAGGGAAGTTAGCTTAAACAAAATTGATAATAATTCCAATGAAAAATAAATAGGTTAATAGGACATTACTCATAAAATAATCATATTTTATTAAATTATAAATAATGATTCACAGCGTAATTATTTAGGCCACGGCTATATTTATCTCTTTTCTCAATTAATTGGTTACTAACATTAGGTACAGTACAGGCAATAACACTAAGTAATTAGAGCTTTGTAATATTGTTTTACTGGTATATTTTTAAATTTAAAAGTATTTAGAAAACAACAATTTTAATTTTAAAAAAATTCAGTATTCTTTAAAACAGCTTAATTTACCACTTAGCATCGTGAATCTATAATATATTTTTATATTTATAAATATAAAAAAAACTCAAACTATAACACCATAAATAGACAAACTGCAATATTGACATACATTTATTAATATGAATTAAATAATATTAATATGAATTCACGCACACAGCAGGGTAGGCAGAGTGATTCTAGTGTTAAGACACACCATTACCTACTTTCTGACGAATTCTTGGGACATTGCGTGTTGAGTGGCAGAATTCACCGCCGCACTTTGCCTCGACACTACAGAGAAGAAACTATAAATATGAATTATTCTTAAAAATATATAATTATTCCCAGCAAAGCTTTTACGAATCAAATGTACGTAATCCTAAACGGAGAACATTTCAATAATTGACCGCAAATTGTTCTCGATGCGTGCGGGTTCCACGC
>JAEBDU010006398.1:0-16599 GCA_016802625.1 Heliconius numata | reverse complement strand
ACCTATTCGTTGTTTCGTGTACATAGAGTCAATAATTTTAAAGATAAGGTTATATATATAAATATTTTATTTTCTTTTATAACAAACAAAAACATAGTTGATAGATAAATAGTTTCATCATCACATAATGGCGAGAATCGAACACCTTTTCGCTCTGTTTACTTAAATGTACATACGTCTGGGTTCTTTTGTCAAAATGTAAATTAACATTTAAATAAATAATATACTCTATGCTTCCATAGCAAATATTGGTTATGTTATTTATTGGCTCTAAATAGAATCGAAACCATATAGAAAAAATTTGCAAATTTATTCTATATGGTAAATTTAGTTAAAAGTTAAAATAATTTTAACATAATTCAGTTGAAATAATTCATTTCATATAATAATTATATATTTATATTATGGACTAGTCAAGGTAATCATTTTGGGTAACGTGTGCTTGCGTCATTGTTTCGGGAAGTTGAGTTACGATTCACAACCTGTAGTTTCCTTATGTATATATATAGGTTTCATACATGTTGTTTGCTTTTCGAATACAAAGAAATATTACATATGTTTATATGTTTGTTTGTAAACGTGCAAAAAACAAAGAACAGAATGAGATACCTGCACTGGGTATATCTGCGTGCTCAGCTATGATGGCAAAAAATGTGTTTTTACAGAGCCGTGTATTTATAAATGTGTATATAAATTTATATATTTATATATTTAATGACGTCATGACTAAGTTTAATGGTACATATCTCAATTGATGATGGAGTGGTTGTTTATAAGTAGGAATTTATATTTTCTCAGGTTGGTTAACTAACCCCTAACCTGCAATTTAAATTGGGCTAAAAGTAAATAATAAACATAGTGTCTCATTCACCAGGATCTCTTTGTCTAAACCGCTAAAGGAGAACACATTTAAAAAAAAAATAGTTTTCAGCTTCACGCTCCATCTGATATATAACAGGATAGACTGAAAGAAGTGTCAAGACACTCCATTCTCCACTCTCCTCATAATTCGACACTTCGACATTTTATGTGGCCGAAAGACCAAGTTAAATGTTCTACCGAGAGAAGGATGATCATACAATTTATAGGACCATTTTATATATTCGATTTTAATTTGAATAACTTCGATTTCAAAAATATAAATCTTTGCCTCTTTAGGTTAACTGGTTATTTACACATTACATACAAAGCCTTGTGCCATTTATTGACAATTAGCAAGTAACATAAGGTAAACTCGGCCGTTGTTATAAAATTATTCAAATGGATTATGTAAATTTGAAATTAAACTATAAAACAATATATATAAACAATTTTATTCATAGTTAGTAAATATTATACAGATTAAATTAATTTTAGCAATTAATAATTAAAATATGACCATAATTATTATTTTGGGGGCTTCTACATTGGTTGCCTCAAATAAACCCCCTTGATTCGCGGGCTAAAAATAAGTGTTTTGTTATTCTTCATTTAGCAATACATACTATATTCTGGTCACATTACTTTTTTGTGTCAGTCACTAATATAATGCTTAAGTTCGAATGCGATGTAAATAAAGTGACGTAACGTCGTCGCGTCGAGTACGGTCAGCATGGTGCGGTTATGTGAGCGCGTTACACAAGACCTTTCAAATCTAGGTTTCATATAAAAAAACAGTAGTAATTTTGCATACGTACGTTGCATTTATTTGCAAAAAATAGCGTAGAAAGATATATAAATACTAATAGAATATGACTTTTAAAATGTTTGTCTGTTTGTCAGCGCCAAACTGAGATAATCAACCAATTTTCGTTAAATACACTTAAATAATAATAAATAAATATATGCATAGATAAAGCTGGCAAAGCCACTATTATTGATAATAAAAAGCTATCTTAGCAAAGGCATTTCAACATAATAAGATATGTCCATTTTTATTTTGAGATTCTCCTTATTTTTTAAAAAAATAATACAGGTTTATATCAATTAAACTTAAGCTATTTGTACATTATATATGTACGTATGGATTTTATCGACTTTAAGTATGCATCTTGGCGCATATTTTTAAATATGCATATTGCATACGGTATATTTTCCTTAAGAATTAAATACCGATTAATAAATAATTTATTTTTATGTTATAAAATAAGTTGATTGTTTGTGTATGTATGACAAACGTATAGAAACGTTCGTTGAAAGCATATTTATGTCTAATTTTAAAAAGTGAGAAGACAATAAATATTATTTTATATTATTTTTATAATACGTACCTATTACATTTTTCGTATTACTACGTCAATTATTAACATTTACATGTTTTACAATGTCCGTACATACGACAATAGACACTTAGATTTTTTGTTTATTTTTTTATAAATATATTTGCGTATGTTAAACATGTATGTTTAGTTGTTACGTATAATAAAATTGTAACGGATCGGTGTCTGTATGTACATGGAAGATATTTAGGCCATTCCACACGAAGCGGACATGTAAAAAAGTCGAAGTTTCCGATTTTGGGTTATTTTTTATTATAATATGTTAGACTTATACGAGTTGCTACAAATTAAGTTTTTTATTCAACTTTAGCTATCAATATATGTATATTATAATTAAAATGATAATTTTATTAGTTTACGAAAGTAATTAAGATGAGAAATTAAATAATTGTGCAACAACAACAAGCGGGAGAAGCCATGCGGGGGCTACTAGTGTTTAATAATTTTAGTCTATTCTTAATAGATGAAAACTCTTAAGTTTTATATAAATATGGCGTACAGAAATAACCTACATATATTACTCTGGCTTGGTTCCTATAGAAAATCTTTTACGGAAGCCTTCGTGCAGAAGGCGGAAGGAAGTACCAAATATTGACATGATATATTACCTACTGCAGCATTATTTATTAATATCCGATCAAAACTTGATATTAATAACTGTTTAAGTGTACCTACTAGGTAAATAATAATTTTGATCACCATAATAATATGTATACAAAAATTGCACGCCTGGGTGTCTGGCAGACTTTTTTTAATAATTCAAAAGAAAATCACGCAAAAAAATTCGCGCAAGTAAAATGCAAGAATGTCTTTTTTTACTTTTATTTTTTTTACTATTATTATAGCGAACGAGGCAAACAAGAGGCAAAGCCTGTACTAAATTATAACTATCTTTTTATTTAATCGATACACACTTGTAAGTTGTTTTTCTGGCACAACTTTTATCTAAATTATAATATTTATAAGAGTTCACATGCGAGTCGTTGACCCTAACATAGTAACATCGGTTATTAAATGTTAACTATGTGTTTACGATAAATTAAAAGGTTTAGGCCACATAGCAGGAAAGGCAGTAGGAACCTGGGAACCTTACGTTGAGATAATCATTAAGATACTTCCGTTCCCCACTTTCCTCCAATATAGTAATCTCCATAGTAGTCTTAAGTGCACCAGATTCATAACTATGAAAACACAATTTTGTAAGTTTTTATTTTATTGAGTATTAAATAATAAACTTACAAAATTTACAATTAAAAAGTATTAAATAAAAAAAACGGTATATATAAACAAAAAACTCAACTGCCTAAAAAATTATACAGAAGAAAACAGTTACTTACATTGAACTACACTAAACTTACATTTAACTCTTTTCTTCTGTGTAATTTAACTATAATATTTTTGAATCTCATTGCCACAAATGTTTATTTTTGATAAAATTACTTGTTTAAAAAAAGCAACATATAATCATTCTTTAAATATTTATAAATAAAAACCCCGAGCTATGCTGCCTCCTATTCCCCTGTTTCCTCTGCATATTGAAGTGGCGGGCAAATTGCATTTTTTCAAGTGCATTCTTGTTTACTATGTAATTAAGAAAGGTGGCACGTCGTAAATTGTGTTACTTTCTTGCAGATAAATATCACTTTAAAATAGAATGCATGCGTAAAGATATTTGTATAATGATAGCGATGAAAGAAGCTTAAGCTGCACATTTGCCAGCTTCACGCTGTATCTCACATATCGCAGGGTAGGCAGAGGGAACCTAGTGTTAAGACACTCCAGGATTGAATTAACAACCTTCGCGCTTACAGTCACACGCTTATGCCCCTGCGCCATGACAGTTTCTTTTACAACCTGCATATTTTTCATGTTAAGAAAACATTTTCATGTGAAGAATTAACTGAAAAAAAACATACGATTTTTTATATTATATCATAATGTAAGTAAAAAATCTTAATTTAAAATTTAAAAATCTAAATAATTGATTGAATTATTTACACTTAATTTATCTTTATCTGATAGCTTTAGGTTAAACTAGTCTAGCTTTTCCTATTAGCGTACAATAATTATGATATGTATAATATTGTACATATAGGTATAAAATACCGGTATTCTATTGTATAATCGTGATCGGTCGTCTCCTTTCACTTTTGCCGGACGCCAACCTCTGCGTGTTTCCATTGCCGTATCGGATATTCTACTGTACCAATCAACCCAGTTTCCCTCGCACTATGATCTTTAATGGAATCCTTGTGAAGCACAGCCATTATTTAATTTTAAATATGTTTAAAATATTATTAAGTGTAATATATCGTCTTGGCGCAGAGGCACGGGAGTTTGACTGGAACACGACGGTTGTAGATTGTATCCCCACTCGAGGGAATGAATTATTGTTTATTAATATTTTTATTTCTATGCACTAGCACCAAGAGAGAAGCCTGGTATTCAGTTCTGCCACTCAACACGCATTTCCTCAAAAAAATCACCAGAAACTGGGGAACGGTGTGTCTTAACACCCTTTAGCTTACCCTTCTGTGTGCGGGATACAGCGTGAAGCTGATGAAGTAATATAACAGGCATACCATATAGGTATAGATTCAATTCACGCTGTGACTTTAGATCGCCTGCCTTGATATCAGTCAATCACCATTGATTATAATGGTTTATTGATGGCCGATTAAGATACATTGTCTTGCCGTACGTCCGCATGCCTGAGCAACTGCCACACCTTTGACTTTTTTTTTAAGAACATACCTACTTTATTGTTATAATTATAATTGTCTTAAATTTTAATTATTTTCATTTATTAACTTCAAATAACATTTCTTAATATATGAAAGAGTAATGGACTTAAACAAATAAATAAGGTTTTTAACAAATAAGGTTTAAAATCACCGTTTAAAATCATTTGAAACATTTTTCACGAGTCTATCGTCAAATTCATCATTCTGCTTATCTTTTAGCATGAACTATATAAATATATAATATTTATTTGTTATCACAATTAACGTACCTAGATAATTTGATTTAAAATGTTAAATTCAATTCTAACAATCTTATATTACATGTTCTAAGAAATTGGAACCTGGTAAAATTTTTGCAATAAAACCCGCAACTATGGCGAAGTCTTAATTACAAATAAGTACAAGTATATAATATTTATTATATATAGCATAGTAATTGCCTTCTACTATCTAAGGAGGAAAAATATGCAAAACCATTATAATTATGTAATAACAATCAGTACATCATTTCGAATATTGAACGAAAAAATAAAAAGAAAAACTAAAATGTGTATACAAAGCATTACAAGTACATTAGGTACTGTCAACAAAAAAACATTTAAAAAATCTCCACGTTTTTTTAGTCTATAGGTATCGAAAAGGAACCTCAATATTATATTATTTATACAAAAACAGGAAAACCGATCGTTATGTAACGTCAACATGTTAATCACACTATGTACAGAATGTTTCTGAGATACAACTAAATTGTTCTCACAAAGCGGACAAGAAGTAAAAGTTACTTGAATAAAACGTCAAGGACATTAGATATAGAGCATTTATTTATACAAAAACTTGTTTTTCTCGACTCTACAAATTATTACGAAATATAAGGAACTATGATTCGATGGGCAACTCGCCGGGCATTCCGATGCACCTCTCCCAATAACGATTCATCGCGTTATATCTGTGCCTGTTGACACCGCTTAAACTGTGAGCTTCATCAGGATATGACTGAAAGGAAATTCTTTTTTTAAAGATCTGGTTTAAAATTATAGTTAATATACAGGATGGAATTGTCAGCGCCACTTTAAATGAAACCACAGTTTTAACTACTCTATAAAAGCCTAATATAAATCGGAAAAAAAATAATTCCCAAAAATGAAAAAGTTATTTTTTCAAACAAAATAAATAATAAAATTATCGTTTTAAAATAAAACGCCATTTGTAAAGTATAACATAGGCACGCACACACTTACCTGTCAAAGCGGCAACGTCGCATACGTATGTGTGCGTGACACGAAATACAGGTATGGATAAAAATCGTGAAATGAAAAAAAAATCCTACGTCTAAACTGTTGAGGTACCTTGATTAATTTTTTAAATTCTGGGTTTGAAATATTTTACCCTATATGCAGTTTCAGTAAAAGAAGCGCTGCCTCTTCCACCCTGTATAGTATACATACTATATGATATACTTAACATATACTATATAATAAACAGTGTTTATTCCACTTTAGTGGTTATATTTAAGATTTATTTAAGACAATATTAAAAATGGCGGATCTAAACAAATCTTATTTAGTATATAATACGCGTAGTTGGGCATACCTATGGATTTAAAACTTATATAAATGGTATGACTGGAAATGGAAAGTTATGAAGTATACCTAATATTACTAGGAACATACACAAATATATTATCGGTACGTTTGTTAACTGTTGGTCATTCAGTTTATACGGAATTTACGTGCGTACAGATAAAGAAAAATACATTATTACCATGACTTTTATATAACTTAGATACTAAGAAGTATGAACATATGATTGTGAATAATATTGTATTGATGATGTCAGTAATTAATTTATTTATCTCTTCTAAATCTAACTTTTAAATACCTATATAAATATCTCTATCATATTAATTTAAAATGCTTTATATTAAATAATTAATTTTAAGAAGCATTACGCTTACAAAAAATGTTAAGTTTAGTTAAAGAAATGGACTCTAGCGAGTTTTTTTATTTAAAAAAAAATTAATACACAAAAATATGAAATCAGAAAAATATTAAATTTGAAATTTCAAGTTTTAAATTACTACGGCTTCCGAATGAACTTGTTCTAGCGATATTATTTCTTTCATATCTATACATGGTTCAAATGTGAATTAAAACGTCATCAAAAACTAGTAATTAATGATTACCGCAATTTGAATTAGCGCGCAACCGTTGATAAGAGTGTTGGTTTACCACAACTTGTGTGTACGGACATTTGTTTCTACGAACCTCAGTATTACGTTCTGAGGTCATCAAAGCAATAATTATAATTTTATTTATCTGTATAAATAATAAACAAATATTATTCACTATTTCTTGGGAGTTAAAAATATTATTTTTATATTTTTACGAGTAAATAATAAACACGCTTTTCACATCTAAATTACGAGTATATGCGAATTTAAAGTTAACTTAAAATAAATTTTACTTTTGGTAAGCTAAAACTTAATAAATATAATAATAATCCTCAATCGTCCAATCTCCATATTTTCAATTTCAACTTACCATCTGTTCAAAAGGAATATCTAATTCTTGCAGCTTCTTATAAAGTTTGGCTGCATTCTGATAGTGCACATTGTCGTCTGCATTTCCGTGCATTATATAAACGCTCTTTCCTCGTAATTTTTCAGCTAGAAGAGTCACATCTCCCGCTTCATAGCCAGCCAAGTTATCTTCTGCAGTGGGTAGACCCATATAACGTTCTGTATACATTGTATCTGAAATATTTCAATTCTTTTTAGTTTAAGTTTTTAATATAAATTAATAATATTTATTCGGATATTATTGGAGTATTCAAAACATATAATAAGTATATAGGATTGGCTCTTAGAATAATAAAATCTTAATAAAATGTTCTTATGAACGAATTAATAGATAACTCCTAATTTAGCATTACAGGTTTCAATTTCGCTAAACGAAAATAAAAGCTGAAGTAATATATCGTTTAAAATATTTAATTATTAATGGCTATTTAGGTAACTAGGTATAATTTACTAAATTTTAATTAGCAGTATAGATTCCTTACTATAATACAGCCAAGAGGTGACAGGAGCACCAGACACGCCGCACTGGAACATGCCAGTGTCATCGTGCACCAGCGTCAGTAAGGTGGCGTAACCTCCGTAACTGTGCCCCCACATCGCTACTCGATCAGGGTCCATAAATTGGTAACGATTTAATACTTCCCTAAATATAAAATATGACAATTAGGCGTATTTTTTTATTTAAAGTATAAATTAAGAATATGCATACCTTCAGGGTATGTATTTCGAGTAAACTTTACATGTATTTTATTGCCAGTTCATCAAATTTCAAACAAAGTTTAACATGAGTCTATATAGGTAGATGCAGTAGGTATATTATACTGTTTCTGGAATTTGATTTTATCACTTAAGCTCGTTTAAAGTTGGAGGAACCCACTCGAGAAACTGAAATATTAATTTACATTTATATTTTCATTTCTTCGCTCTGGTCTCGAGGCGAAAAGTGGGAAACGGAGTGTCTTGACACTAGGTTCCCTCTGCCTACGCTGCTGTGTGCGGGATACAGCGTTAAGCTGATTTAATTTTTATTTTTTGATCCTTTAAGGGTTCCACTTTTTCTTTTAAGGTAGGCAGCCCTAAAAATTATAATATTAAAAATCCTACCGTAATACGACAAAGTGATCAAATATTTCAACAGTTCCCAGTGCATTATTTAGTGAGTATAGCATTTTTTGTCCATTCAAACCCGCGCCGCGTCTATCCGCCATCATGTAGATTGTGTCGCGATTGGTAGTGATGTAAGAATGGTAGCCTAAAAATTACAGAAAAACTAAATACCCTACTTCTATGAATTGAAACAAATGAATAATACATAGTCCATAATAAACAGGATTGTTAACGTACTTTGGCAACCCTGAGAATATATATTAAACAAGATTCTTAATTCTACTCATATATTTTTTTCAAATCTAATTTTGTCCTAATATGCATAAAAAAAGTTTCTCCAACGCTCCGTAAAGAACTAGAGTAACTATAAATAAAACAAAACTTACCAACAGTGAATGTATCGAAAACAGTATTTGTATTAGGTCCGGAGTACACGAAGAAGACGACGGGATACTTTGTTTCAGTATCACTAACATTCAGACCTGGCGGCAGGTGTATCCTGACTGGTGCTGGATATCCATCTTCCAATGGAACAGTTGTTATGATGCTCTGGGGCCTGTCCTTGCCAATAAGTCGGGTACGAACTATTTGATTATCTTCCCATGTTAATAGGATTCGACGATTCTGGAATAATTTTATACTATACTTCTATTGATTTTAGTTATAACGGTTACTTTTAAGATATAATCAGTCAATATTTATCGATAGCCAGATTTCGATGGCTGTTAAAGTTGATTTCCATATTTTATTACTTACTTTTAGTCTGATGAAGGACATTCCCAATATTATAATTTAAATATAGTATCTGGTAAAACTATTTTCCTATATATACCTACAGTAGACTTGTTGACCATACCGTACTTACCAAAGGATCAAACAGGTAAACAGCTGAAGGCTCATCAGAAGAGGAACACGTGATGGTCATATACGACCCTCCCAGGCTGGCGGTGGCGGTAGCCCACGTACAAGGGCCCCCGTCTGGTAACTCTATGTCGCAACTGAGACACGCCGCGTGCGACCCCTCCATGTGAACTTGTGTTTGCCATGGCGCGCCCGTTACGGTACGGGTGAAGTAACTGGACGATTAAATATAATTATACTTTAATTGTTAACTAAGAGATCAATGATTAATAAGAAAAAAAATCAGCTTAAAGCTTTTTCCACATAGAAAATTAGGTAGATAAAAGAAATTAGGAGAATATAGATAGATCTCACGCCCGTTACGTTTACAACTAAACGCTGTACCAGTGCTGCTGTGCTTTTAGAAGTAGTTATTGGTTTTGGAAAAAGTAAACGACATTATAATTCCCCAATATGGTTTTGGTGAAGAACAAAATAATGACGAACTTTAAAATATAATGTAATAAAGAAAAAAAAAATCTTAATACTATAAAATACTAAAGTACCACGTATAAGAAATTGCATTTTCCAATATAAAGGCAAAGTTGTTTTTAAGTTTTAACAATATACATAAATTGTCATAAAAACGTATGCTTCAAATATGAGGGTAGATATATTTAAAAACATTAAAATGTTATCAACAAATATTTAAAGAACAATGCCGGCCTCATTATTGCATGTGACGTAAGTAAGGTTGGAATAGATAAAATATTCTAAATATTATGCAAAACACATACCAAATAGCCATTTATTTGAAATCCAAGAACAATTTACGTGAGTTCGATATTAAAAATTGTTGCTCGATGCACTCGCAACATAACATGAGGGTGCATTCCGCATACTAATAAGCTGATATATAGGAATTTGAAGGCATGTGTAGTATATTTTATTTGTAACTGAAGCAACTGGGGCCAGTCGTGGCGCAGAAGCCCAAGAGTGTGATTCCAAACGCGACAGGTTATGAGCTGGATTCCCACTCGAGGAAATGTAATATTTATATCAATTCTTCGCTCGGGTACCAAGGCAAATCGCGGCGTTGAATTCCGGAATTATGATATATTACGACGGAAACTAGGGAACGGAGTATCTTTACTCAAAAAAAGGTTCCGTCTGCCTAAATTGCTGTGTGCGGAATACAGCTTATAAAACGTATACATTACTTACTAAAGTAAATTTTCCTCATTCATTCCAATGTAATTATTAACAGTGAAAGCCCCAGGAGTGATTGAGGTAGACACAATTGATCCTCCGACCCTCATACTGACGTACAAATGCTGCCATATATTGCCATTAGTCTGTTCCAGAGACCAGCGAGTTGATACATATCGGTCTCCGGCTCTACTGAATCTTGGTAAAGCGATAGGAACCCAACCATTTGGCTGTTGACGATGTTCTTCCTACAGAATTCAAGAAATTTTTAATGTTTATACGACGCCATTGGAGCGCAGCTGGGATATTATAAATCGATGGCTATGAATTCAACTCACGCTTGGGGTAATGCATTATTTAATAATAAGCGTATAGTCGTCATATTTCCTCGCTTTGGTAACAAGTCAAAGAACGATTCGGCGTTGAGTCCGTAAGTGGGGAACAGAAGTGTCTTAATATTAGAATACCAGATTCCCAAGTTCCTTCTACTATAGCGTGAAGTAAAAACAAATTAAATAATAAGAAATGTAGATTTGATTATTTACCTCGCATTGGTTCGTAACAATATCACATATCCTGAACACCGTATAGTTTTGTCTTCTGTTCAACCAATGTACTCCGATTTCTGTGGTCGTAGGCCATATAACACCACCTAAGATATGGTCGCTAGTCACAATTTCTGGCGCTTCCAAAGTTATAAAGTTCAAATTGTTAGCTGCAGTTCTGAGGTCTATCACGCGGAGAGTTACTGTTGGATTAGTGCGACCGACCTGAAAAGTTTTTTAAACGTATTTATTCTAAAACTGGTAATAGTATAATATAGCATAAATTTTATTGTATAAGCGTTTATCGTAATGCACACATTTATTTAAAATATATATGTACACTTACATGTAAAATTTAAAGAAAATTCTTACGCTTGTAGTTTTAATAGCAAAAAATAACTAAATAAAGTCTTTAACTCATGTGAAACATTAAACATATTTTTAGCGTACTTATCTGTTAAATATTTAAATTTATTTTCCATACATCACAATGCATACAAATACAAGTTGGAAACTGAAAATATGTAAGTACACGACCGTAACGGCTCTGTCAGTTTAATTATTGTTTGCTCGTATGGCTTGGTTATCCAAATTAGTGTTCATACATGTAAGTTTATTGTTTCGTCATACTAAATAACTATGGCTTATTCAAACGTCATACTTTTTGTCCTTATACGGCTGTTCCATATGCAATCGTCATAAAGAATAACCTTGTAAAATTTCTAATATATTTTCAAGTACCAGGCATCCAAGTATCTTCATTAATTTTGTTGTAATTTTATATAAAGCTAAATAAACAAGAAAATTGTTTTCCTTTCTCTTTTCTAATGCAATTAAACAACACCTGGATATTTTTTATACTCTTAAGTATTTACATATTTAAAAAATCTATAAAATTTCTCTATCTATTCTATTAAAAAACCGTTACCTTAGGGTACTTCAGATCAACAACTTCAGGGTATAAATCATCTGGATCAGATTTTTCTACGAAATAATAGTATTTGTAACTTTCCACCAAGGTATCGTTGTAACTGGCGAAAGCTAGATAAGTACCATCGGGAGAGAACCACGTGGCTTGTCCGGTATACATAACATCCTCTAGAACAATAAAAAAAAAAATATTTTACTATGCCATTTAATAATAATATTAAATTAGGATTTTAAATCTATTAAATACTAAAATCTATTTAGAACGGGTGACCAAATTTACCTGATTCATATTATATGGAGCTGCGAAAGTAAAATAAATTGGCAAGAGCGCTTTAAGGTTTCATCCATTCCGTGTATAAGTGATTAGATAAACAAAGAAACAATTAAAAAAATATTACCTTCATATACCCAATCAGCGTGGCCATTATATATAACACCAGGTATTCCATCTGACGTGATTTGTATGGGCTGGCTGGAGTTCTCTGGTAAATAGTACACGTTGTTATCCAGTACATAAGCTAAGGAATGACCACCGCCGAAGATGCAAAGCTGGAGGCGTTGATGATTTGCGACGTACGTAACTTGACTGTATTAGGAAAAAATATATATTATTAACAGGTATTAGGAAATATTACTTAGAATGCGTAGCGTGGTTTATAATTATAATTAAATGTCGTAGGGGTACAAACTATTAAAATCACTATTTAGGTTGAAATCACGGTTTATGTCAATGTTTACAGGTTCTCCCTTGTTCAAATGTCATAAAGTTTTACACATGGTTTACTTTACTGATTTGATAATGCGATGGTCATGGTTGTTCCAACCCAGAGGAATGATTATTTATCCATTCAGGAAAGGTAAATCTACGACCTCTATTTCCACTGAACACTTGTGGGTTAAGAATTCAGGAAACATTTGCTATAATATATTTGATATCTTTACTACCAGGATATCTTTGCTACATGGCAAGCAGAAAAAAATCGTTAAGCTGAAAAGAATATTGCGCAATTGTACAATATGTTATATTACTTACGCTGTATCTATTTCATAGAGTGCGAATTTGGCAGTTGTTGAGTATCTATATACCTGAAATAGAAAAGCTTATAATATTACAATATAATGTAAAAAAATATATTACGATATTACTATAATATAAAAAAACGATGATACGAAAATTGGTATGAAATTAAAATATTTACGAATATCTCCAGGATTATACTTATCTATCTGAATTTATCTTTATTTGTTTTATAACAGATCATAATTGTTGATAAATGGGCTAAGATAATATATGTTTCAAGTAATCGATAATTTTACACAAGAGCAAATAAGTATTAAAAACTGTAAAATTTACTTACAGATTCAACTTCACTGGGAGCCAATATAAATTTCCTGTCAGCTGACAATATGGGATTCGAGGTGTTTAAGAAACCCTGAAATAATAATAATTAATTCATATAAAAAAACACATTTTAATGAAATTGCCGCTTTCGTGTTAAAAAGATTCAAGGCATTAAGTATGGTTTACTTAAGCATTTAGAGTTGAGAATTACTTAGACTGATCAAACCTATGGTTTTAACTGCCTTCGTCACCAACGCGAAAATTTGTAATCATACTCTTAAATCGACATGGCTTCAATAATTTAAAATATGGGGTCTGGGGAAAAATCGGTTTCTGAAAATATGGGTAGTGGTAGAAAAATATGAGTACAAAATGTTTAAAAGTAAAAAATAAGAATCTATTGATTACTATTATTTTTATAAAATCATACCATAAGTTCTCCAGATACAAGAACGTTTCTCGTAAGGGTAGAAACATCGTAAACGTAAATCCCGGACTCGCCAGGAATCGTGTAGGAGAACTCAGTATCTGCAATTCATTAAGTAAAACAAAAATTATATCGATTTAATCCTAAATCCGAAAATAATAACCTTAAAAGGGGGCAAAATTTGATATTAAAGCCACTAGTTCAAGTGAGGCATCAGATGAAAGGGCTCTGGCTGAACTAAGTTTGAATTACAGAAAAAGTTCGAGACCTCCAAGTTTTGTACGTAACCCTCGGTGGGGGGTGGACGAGCCCGACTCGCGGTTTCCAGGAACGTGGAATAAAAAAATAAGAAAAGCTACCTCATTCTGTTGTGAATGTATACTTGTACATCAAATTACATTTTATAAATTTGAATACACCTACCTATCTATTTGGATTGATTTTACTACAAATCAGAGTTTATTATTTTTTCGATAGACCAAACACAACATTAGGTTCCGTATAATAATATCATTGTCTCTAAAACTCTCTACATGTATAAATATAATAAATTATATTTATGTGACTTCTTACCAGAGATCCATGTTCCATTGAAGCCACGCTGCGCGAACTGTCCTGTCACAAACTCCTCCATTGTGAAGGGGTTTTGACCTGCCACTGCCGCCACCACTGTGGCCCAAAGTAACCAGATGCGTATCTTATGAGAAATACAATTTTTGTTTTCAGAATCAAAATATATCAGAAAAATAAAACTCTAGTAATTTTATAAATAATAATAACAATTGTATTGTTATCTTTTTTTTCATTTTCCTGTTAAGAACTAGGTAAGTAGATTACATACACCAAGATAAAAAAGGAAAAGGTCGTGATGATGTTCATCATACAAACATGTTCAAGATGGAAATGAATCCCATGTCCACGTCCAGCAGCTTAATAAAATATTTACTAAAGATTATTCGGAAGAAAATAGGAGTAGGTACTATTGGTGTGACTACTCGGTAAAACTAATGGGAATATGGGGACCAGTGAAACTTCATTATAAAACAGGAGTTAGTCCGTAAATTAATCTTTACTGTTGTGATTTATCTGCATATAGCAATGTAAATTAAATAGTGATAGAAAACTCGATTATTAATTATAAAGCTATGATTGTGTACCACGCTGGCGCTTTAAGAACGCGTCTAGACGGTGGCTGTGGGTTCAAATTTACACCGTTATATATATTTAAACTTATATTATAACTCTGCCAAAGTATAATTATATTGGAAGACATTAAGGCAATAACAAATTGATTTAGACTCTTTGAATGAAAAAATATTATTCTATATTTTCATGTTTCATTTTAAAGAACCAAATAAAAGTATTACATTTAGGTATATACTTAGAGTGGTTGATAATGAACATTAAAATACTATTATGTTGAAGTTTATACTTTTCCATAATAAAAGGAACTTTTTTAACTTACCATTTTATTAAAATATCCTCTATCACTATCTGCATTGGTTAACGGCAGCAATCCGCCAACACAACTGCTTTGTTACATATCATTCTTATCCCATTGATAACTAAATATCTTTGATAAAAGATAATTGTATAAATTATTAGACTATATATTATTAGGCCGATAATGATTAGATTATTGTGTTAAACAGCATTTACCATAAGCGATTAAATTATTGTTTAATATTATTACTCTACATAGATTACTTAATGTACCTATATAAAAATATTTCTTTTATCTTTACACATCCCTATCAATCGTGTACCACGCTATATATTATAGATTATAACAGCACTTTGTCTTATATACATTTTTCACAAGGTAGGCAGAACGAGCCTGGCGTTAGGACATTAGGTAAGGGACTTGCGTTCCCCATTTTACGTTGGGACCCTTACGTTTTATCAAATGATAAATAAAGTGTACGTATGATGAAAATATCAAATATTTCATTCCCCTAAGAGGGTATCGAGGTCCTACATTTTGGAAATAACCTTATTTTAGGGCATTATTCTCTAGTCTTCGAATGAATTCAAGACAGTCTGCTGAACGGTGAAAATCCAGATAAAAAATACCAGAGGGCAAATTAATATAATTAACACCCCCGAGTGGTGATAGAACTCATAATCACCCAATTTACAGTTGGATTATCAATGTCAAAGATATTAGAAAACTGAGTATGTTAACACAATACAAAAGTATTCACTGTCTACCCAGATAAATGTCTATGCAATTATTCAATAACAATATAAAATATACAGATGGTTTATTTTAAAGTCACAGCTATCATATTCAATGGAACATAAGTATTTGTGATGGCAGTTTAAATTACTTTAAATACATCTATCATATGTTTTACATATTACGTTATAAAGGAAATAAAACAATTACTACCGAGGAAATATTTATTAAAACATCAATGGATTTATAATAATTATGCTGATAATTCAAACAATTTCAAACAATTCTGACAGTATAACCTGATACAATTTCCAAAATCCCAACGTTCCAAATGTTAGCTTCTTTACACGTACACTATCATTGCTTCCATACAGCTGCGATATTTTCGTTTTGTTTCTTTCACGTCCTTTTCAACATCGTTTAGTGACTTATCTTATTAA
>JAEBDU010006396.1:0-17779 GCA_016802625.1 Heliconius numata | reverse complement strand
AAAATGGAGGTAGCATGGAACACGCCCACCCCCCACCCCATGCAGCATCAACACTACCCCCACGGTACATTTCATATACCAACACCGGCGCCGGAACGGTAAGAGAAGATATTTTTTGAAATGTCATTAAAGGTTGTTTATGAACCCTCTCGACTTCGCCTGCTTCAATTTATATTTTAGTTATGTTTAATCTATATTGGTTTGGCAATTTTCGAGTGAAAGTGAAACAAACATCCATCCTCACAAACTTTTAATATTAATTAATTAGTATAACAAGCAATTGGTAATTTAAGGATTAAGTATATTTTGTATATCATTTTAGTTTACACAAGATGCCCCTTAATAACTAGATAATCTTGCACAACCTCATATTATACAACAGATAAACAACCTTATATTATAGACCTATTTGCGGGCGCTAAACTATAATTTTAATCACTCTTTTTTGACACAAATATATTTTTCAGAAATAATATTTTCCATAGAGTATCTATACCAAAAGGTATGCAGAAAAATTGTTGCAGTAAATGTTTAATTTTTTTCGAAAAAGAAATCTGAAAATTAATTTTTGTCGTCAATTTTAAAATATTTTATTTTTGTAAAAGTCATATTCGCATATGGTATGTATCGGTGTTTAATAGTAATTTTTTATAAGCAGTTTATATGCGCTGAGAGTACAATGAAACGATTAAAACCCTAATACAATATACATGTCTGAAATTTCTATGAATATTATTGAAAAAAATTAAATAATACTCTTTAGAAGCAACTACATAATATGTAGTATTTATTTTATATATGATATTATTTTATATTTATTTAACAATCTACTTTCAGACTTCTTCCTATTGGACCGAAGCCCAACAAAGAACAATATCCAGTATTCAATGCGTTAGTTGATAGAGTGAGAGAGGCTCTCAATATTCCTGGTAGGCACATAAATTTATATTTTTTAAATTTTCTTTTAAGTACAGACAGTTAAAATATTTAAAACAGATGAACTGAGTTTCTGATATGTTAAGATATCTCAGTTATTAAGTACAGCTTATATTATTTAACAAGGTTTAAAGTCCAACATATGAATATTCAACAAAAAAATTCAATATTCATACAATAAATAAACTTCTATATTCAATACAAAACTGTTTAAAGTACCAACAAAAAATTAACAAAAGCAATAGAAATGAACAGAATAGAAGACATGTTTTCAGATGACTCTACCGAACGCACCGACTCTAGTGAACTAGAAGGACCACCGAGACCCCGAAGATTAGCTCAGCGACCACCCCCTAGCCCGACTAACCCTGCTATCCCCACAAACCCCACAAACCCCATTAACCCCATGAACCCCGTCAATCTTGTGAACCCCGTAAACCCCACGAATCCTGCTAATATAGTTCATTCGGCACATTCTGTTGATGGATATGATACTGGTGATAAGGAGAGGTAATATGATTTTTGTGTGATTAATGATGGTTAAGGACTTAGGGCTATAATTAAATTAATTGCTAGAAAAAAAATAGTAGATATTTTGTTTGTAATTTTGTAAAAGAAGAAATTATATTTTAAATCGATATAATAATATATTTCCAGGTCTCCCAGAAAACTCGCCCGTCAAGTAGCTCAGCTGGGGTCGCCACCACACATACCACCGCCACCACCAGCGCCGCCACAGTCGCGACCAGCGAGACCACTGTCTACTGGTAATTTATGTAGCAGCAGCTAATTATATTTTTGATTTTCACAGTTTACCTTTTATATACAGTATACCTTTTAAATGTAATTCTTAAAGCGGAATAATTTATTATTCTTACTGCCTGTTATAACCATTTATGGTGTTAATTCAAAAGAAATCACAATAAAAATACAGTATTTGTATTCAGTCGATAAATCCATTTAAATTTTACATTAAAACTGTTATTTGCAAAATAATATTAAGTATATCACTAAGATATTGTTATTTTGGATGTGTTTTATTTTCCAGAATGTGGTCATGCGTGGTGGGGTGGTACCCGTCGAGCTGCTCGTCGCGCTGCGCACGCGCAGCCCTCCCCGCATCGCCCAGATGCTACTTTACGATATCGGTGTACGTTTTGGTCCGAACTAATATACTCTTAGTTTGTGTTAACGCAATGCTGATAAGAAATGTTCATTTATTTATTATTTTATTTACTTATTTACACTTTATTGTTCACAATTACTCATAAGGACAAATAGAAGAGTATGAAAAACGACAAAAATAAAAGAATTGACACACAAAAGGCGGTCTTATCGGCGATCATCAGCGATCTTTACCAGACAACTTATGGGTTAACCTTACATATCATATTAAATCCTAATACATAAACATAATACATATAATATTTGAAAAATACATAATTCATTATTGTGTTAAGTAATATTTTAAGGATAAAAAGTGGAATTAAAAACATTACATGAACATTATTTAGAATATTTAACATTGCATTAAATGATAATTTCAAAATTTGTGTTGTAAAAAGTTTCAGAAGAATTGCTAATTTTGTAAGATGGTATGTTTCCGACATTGAGATGTATGAAAAATACTTGAAAAAAAAAACATTTGATTATATGATGTGTAGGCGGTGAGTGCGGCGGCCTCGAGGAGCAGTACAGCGACGAGGAGGTGGGCCTCAGCGTGATCGTGCTGGCCACGTACGTGCGCCGAGCGCCCGCGCCCGCCGCCGCGCTGCTTCCCGCGCTCCTCACGGCTGTGGCGCGCCTCGTGCAGCTGCGTGCCGAGCCGGCACCGCCCGCGCCCGCCCCGCCCGCCAGCGCGCTGCGCGTCGCGCATCAGTTCCTGCGCTGCGTGCTGCACCAGCTCGCGCCTAATAATGTGTTCTTGCAGATATTTCTGCAAAGGACGCCCGGTAAGACTGTTTTTTTTCTTTCTTGCCAATTTAGTTGCCGTGGGCCGCTTGTACAAATATGCGCTGAGCCAGCAACACCAGTGCCGGCTCCGTTAGCTAGTGCACTGCGCGTAACACATCAGTTCCTCATACGTTTTAACTTTACGTTATATTCGTAGCGGGATAGTCAGTAAAAACAGAGCCAACCAATCCCTATTATGTTCAATTTTTTGTCACATTTATGAACTTTGTACTTAGGACTACATACTATTTTAATTCTCTACTTATACAATAAATGTTGTTGATTATTTATTATTTATATTATAGAGAAGCAGCGTCAGATGTTTTTCAAGAGTATAGCGCAGGCATTTGTGGATTTCAATGAGTTATATCCGTGTGGACCGCTGCAGTTATTGGTTGAACATCTCAACTCTAAGAAGACCTTGCCAATTGATGTAATATTTTTAATTTTAAGAAAATTTTTCAAATATTCCAGTACTTTATATTTTATAAGTTTTTAATGTTTTATAACTATTTTTAATCGTTAAACAGCTTTAAAATTTGGACATAAAACTTAAAATTTCATTTTCTCGATATTATAGTGTTGCTATATATTATTGTTTTAATACACGTGTGGTTTTGCAGCAAATGAGTGTAATAGCGGGCAACATGGCGATGTACCTGGAGTGCCTCGCGCCCGAGGCCCTTGGCCCCCTCAGCGCGTGCAGCGCGTGGCTAAGCGCTCTCGAGACGCTGTTGCGCGCGCTCGCCTTACACGCGCCTCCCGAGCCAGCGCCTGCGCTGCGCCTCTGTGCCGCCGCCCTTCGTCTCCCCTCTGCGCCCCACCACCGCGCCCTCCTCCCTCCCGCGTCCGAGCTGGCCGCGCTCGCCCTCCGCGCCTCCCCCCTCCCTCTGCGGCTCGCCACGGAGCTGTGCGCCGCCGCCGCGCGCGCATTCCCGCGCGACCGCGACAAGCTGCTGCTGTGCCGCGTGCTCGTGTACGAGTTGCTGCACGCGCTTCGCAATAAGACGCCGCTGTCCACGCTGCCCGACGAGAACCTGTTCGTGCTGCTGCAGTTCGTGCTGCAGGGGCATGGGGTGCTGCTGCTGCTGCCTCCGCAGTTGGAGGCAAGGTGTGCTGATTTGTTGGCTGGGGCCGGTGCGAGTGCTGGTGAGCTCGGTGCAGCGCCAGTGGATTGTATGAGACCGCATTTACCGGATATGCTCGATTTGCTACATGATCCGCATCTTCTTAATAAAATCAAGGTACCTCATTTATTTTAAAATTCCTGATATGGTTATAATTCATGTTATAAATATTCTGGTACAGGTCATGTATAGGAAGGATGATAACATTTTTATTATGAATGATAATATGAAGGAGGTATGTTACGCTACAATAGAAATAATAAAGTAACATTACTTGCAGGGGTCAGTTTCCAAGTCAATAGTTAACCGTAATCTAGTCAGTCTGAACGAGGACACACTGGGAGCGATAGTGAAGGGCGGCATCGCCCAATACGTAGCCATGGAGCTGGCGCTAGAACAGAACAGAGCTAAACAACACGCAAGACATCCTCTGCCATGGTTGTCTTCTACGCTGCCCGGGTAATGAACCTATCATTATCACATATTAGACTGGAGTTAGGCCAAAATATGTAATATATATCTTTGATCTAATGAATAGCACGTAACCGATCACTTTATATTTATTTTATAGTCTTCAAAAGTTGGGCGTCCGATAGCCTTATCCAATAACCCAGCACTCAGTTTACTCGAACTCCATACGATTAGAATTTATTTATATAAAAGTATTACTTTTAAACTTAAGAGGTTATTTCATGAAGTGAAACCAAGCCAGTTTTACCCTAGTCAATGTAAAATAAATATTAATTAAACGTTTTAAAATCATTTTTGTCCATTAATATATCATATTAGTTAAACACTAACATAGAATAAAATAAAGTTTCCTACTGATTAAATAATTACGATGACCATATATAGTGATCATTTTAACTCCTATTAGTTCCTGTCTTTATGCGCCTGAAGATGGCCTACATGGTGTCGCTTGTGCATAAAGACCTTAGACTTTAAAACTTACTTTACACCTTTTCATGTGTCATTTATGTACACGCTAATACAACGCACTGGTAGGTATTCACGAATGCAATAATCAGCAATGAATATTTTAAATTTATTTCTCAATGTATCAGGTCGCGCGACGTAACAGAGTGTGTGGGGCGCGTGCGCCAGGTGTCGTGGGTGGTGCTAGGCGCGCTGGCCAACGCGCGCCACCACCCGCTGCAGCTGCCCGTGCCGCTGGATGCCACCTGCCATCTTACTGACCTTGTTCAGGTGACAATACCACTACCTTATCTTTTATGTTGCTTCATCTTCTGCAGTGAGGATTTGTTGAGCGGCGGATCTTCACGCTGCATTTTATCTTACTAGAGTGGAGAAATTAAGATAATTTGTTTTAAAGAGAAGGACTGTCAAATTGTTTTGTTCATAGTGGAACAAGGCTACAATGTTTGGCAATAAGTCGTTGTATTTTTGTTACTAAAAAGAATATAAACCAAAACCAAAAGACCAAAAAGAAGAACCAAAACCTAATTCTGTGTATACATAGTTTCCCACCTATATAATATAATAATTATTCTCTACTAATTATAACTCCATTCTACAGACAATAATGTCATCCTACATCGATCAAACACCTGAATCCAAATCGACACAAGACGGTACACCCGCAGGAGGTGTGCGCATGAACGCTCTCTGCGCCTCTTTTGTGCTGTGTCAGCTGTGGACGTTGTACGCGCAACGAGCTGCACCGGACCTGCTGCTACACTTCTGGTGCAAGCTGGTGCCGACGCTGACACAGCTTACACATGCTACAAAGCTGGTGAGTCTTTTTTCTTTTGTTATTTGAGACATTGGGAAAAATGAGGAGGAGGGTGCCAAGATTGCATCAGATCTGATGTTGCATTTTTGACGCAAGCTTAGTTAGTTATTTTATTTAGTAATTTAGTTTTAAGAGGAGAAAAGAGTGTGAAATTAGGACGAAAGTTGGGGAGTTATGGTGGGTTTTCTCAAACAAATTAATGCCCTCGGCTATATTAGAAGAAGAAAAATAACTACAAAATATTTTAATAACAAATTTTTTGGTATTACCTACTTTAATTCAGTTAAAATAAAATATTTATTTACGATTTAGTAATTTATACATTTTCTTAGCTTGCAGAAACAGTGAACCTTCACTTCTTAAGTCTTCTAGAGTCTTTGCTGGAATGTAACTCGACGGTGCTAAACAAATTACTGCCTTTGTGGACACCAATATTACATTCACCGCTTTTTAACGTAAGTAATTTTTTTTTTCACGCTGTATTCCGCACACAGCAGGGTAGGCAGAGGGAACCTAGTGTTAAGACCTAACCTTAGCGTCTAACCTTTAGGTTAGCGTCTAACTCGCTCGCTAAGCCTTAAGTTTGATTTACTCGGTTGCTAAGTTAAGCTTTTAGCCTTAAGTTAGATTCTTCGTAAGACACTTCGTCCCCTTTGTATTTTCGGACCTCTTGTGTTGAGTTTCGCCACTCAACACAAGAGGTCCGAAAATACAGTGAGTAAGGTAGTCGAGTGGTTAGTGAACACAACAACCACGACTACAATTAGACTAGTGGCATTTAGTATGATATTTCTCCGTCATGTAAATGTTTCACGTAAATTGTAAATATTATTACAATTATATTTTTAACCTTTTACCACACAGATGCCGCGTCACGTCGCGCAACGATTAGAAGCGTGCAGAGAAATGAAACCGGAAGTAGTGACCACACCCTCTCCCCCCACCACTAGTGGGTCACTACCGTCACTGGGGTCACCAACGTCACTAGGGTCACCAACATCATTGGCGTCACTAGCCGCCGCGAGGGAGCATAGACGTCTATATAGATTGCTAACCAAGCTGGCGCAATTAGAAATGCAACCGCATTCGTTTTATTTTATATAGATTGGCTGTGGTCAAATGGAATTATAAAAAAAACGTGTATGACACGTGACAGCGCTGACCACAGGGGTAGCGGGTTACGTTAAATCGATTATTATCGTTATATAATATAGCCTTTCTCGATAAATGGTTTATCTAACATTCAAAATGTCTCGAAATTAGATTGAAATTAAATTAAAGAGTGGAATCTAAATTCTCTTTAACTACACAGTTTTTAGCTAGAGATTAACGCTTCACGCTCTATCCCGTACGTAGCAAACGGAAAGCGGAGGGAACCTGGAAAGCCAGTATTAAGACTTTCCGATACCCCTTAATACACTTCCGTTTCCCATTTTCCGCCAAATTCTTGAGGCATTGCGTATCGAGTGGCGGTACTCAGTGCCGATAGGTGTATAAAAAATTAAATGTATTGTGCATGATTGATTTCATAACTTAACAACATTTTGTAATAAATTAACTAGACTACTGACTACTAGATCTAGACGATAGTAGGTAATGAGAATCTAGTGTAAAGACTATCTTTTCAGCAACTACCGCCCGAATTCGAATGAAGCCAAAAAAATTATCAATAAACGTTTAATTTCTGGATAACATGTCCTATTCCAGTTCAATTAAAAAACAGAGTTTTTGTTGTCACAATTCACAGAAGATTATTGATATGATATGAATGTATTATATATAGTAAATATTATTTATATTTTGTTGTATATTTTATTATAATAATTGTCTATTGATGTTAGATGTTGTTATATATTGTGTGAATATAGGTTCGAAAACTTTTTAGCGTTTTAATTTTATTATCTACATTTGTAAATGATTGGACTTGTAACTTAATTACACTAGAATGATATAAGATATATAAGATTTGTGGTCTGTCTGATGAAACAAGGTGCATATAGATGAAAAGTAGATATGAAACGAAACAAAGATATGAAATAAAACTAATACTATAAAAATATTTAATAAACAAACAAATATATAGTTAAAATATAATTACCAATCTAAGCTGTCTCAATATTATTTAAATTAATTTCTAATTTTTGGTCACTGGGAAGCATGATCTTTAACATGACACTAAGTAAATTTATTTAAGGATACCTAATTAAAAACAAGTTCAACGATAAATTATAATTACAGTATAATATAAAAGTGAAAGATAAAGTTTATGAATACAAGATTTGATGTTTAATAATACACTATCAATATTTACAGAAATTTATGTTAAATGAAAAATTGTTTATTTTAACATGAAACATAATGAAGAGAAGCAACTTTTAGATATTTAGATATAATTTTGAAATAATATTATGTGACCTACGAATTCCATATATCGACGGTTAAGTGCCAATACCTCCTAACTTTTTTTTAATTTTAAATTCACACCTACTACACTTTTAAAATATATATTGAAATAATAAAAATAATAACATTTTTAATTTGTCAAGAAATAAAACTTTTTTTTTCAGTTTGTGTAAGATTTCGACTTTATCAATTAGATGTTACTGGCACTTCGCCGTTGATATGTATACATATATGGACATTATTAAGTGTAAAGATAGCATCATCTTAAGTTGAAAATGATTTCATTTGATATTCTAACTTTTGGTATCGTCATGACTTTCCGTTTTGCATTATACTCGTATATAAACAAAACAAAAAAATCTATAGTGTGATTTCTCTGTGCTCGACCTCGATATTTGATATATATTTTTGCTTGATATCTAAACGCGATATTGAGATAAATGGACTTCGCAGGCGGAAAAAAAGAGAACAAAGTGATCCTGAAAGGATCCCGTTTTTTTTCTTTTCAGATAAAGAGGCCTAACCTTATAAAATTCGTTTAAACAAAATGCCCCTTATGTTTACCCTGTATAAAAACTATATATTTTTCTTTTTATTAATATTCAATATTAATATCTAAAATTAGATAACAAAATTAATTCTAAAAGAATAACAGTTTATCGACTATGTGTACTTGTTTAAATCAATTAATACGATTAAAGTATACTTTAATACTCAATATAGCTTTTCAAACATCTAAAATGTATCATAAATTTCCTAATCGGATATTATCAAACATAATAAAGAAAGTTTAAAAGTTAAACTTGAAAATGGTAAAATTTCTAATTTTAATTATTTAGCACAAAAACTTAAGGAAGAGTATTAAATAAATTAATAAATAAAAAATGTGTTACAACAAAAACAATTTGAACTTGGCAACACCATTACAGTAACTAATTGATATTAATTAATCTATGCAACAGCTAGTTTTATATTTCGTTAACTCTTTTTATGATAATAGTCAAAATTCAGTCAATGGCATTATCCTACTTAGGCGGTGGATGAATTATTCTTCACAATCTTCTTCTTCCTCCTCTTCTTCTTCTTCGTCATCATAATCTATCAATTCTTCTCTTAGGTCTGTAAAAAAAGGATGTTTTGCATCTAGACTCTTATATTATCTATATTGTAAAGAGAAAAAAAATATACTATTCATTTGAGATAAATATTCAACCTCTTCTACCTTTTGCAGGTACGCAAAAATATTTGGGAATTAGTTGCTTGTGGGTTTCATCTATGCTAAAAAAAGTGCATATATCTATAATATATAATAAAAAGCATTGCACAAAAAATATATAACGAATGATAACCTACCTTCCACAATTCGACGTCCTACCACTTGTACCCAAAATCACCCCGAGGACCTAAAGCGTACCCATTGTTGGCGAACATGGGAAAGTTTTTCTTCACCTCTGAGTTCAAAAAAGGAGCTAGCTTACTTTTGGCTATTTTTATGGGTCGACTTTTGACTACATGATACTCAATTTGGGATTTCGCTTTAGGATAGGAAAATGGCTGGGAGTATGTGGACAGGGGGAGTTCATTTATTGAGGGGATTGGGTCACTTTTTAACGCAGACTCTGGGTTTTCATATAAATTTTGCAATTGAATATTCTCTTGAGGCTGGGAGTATGTGGACAGGGGGAGTCCATTTATTGAGGAGATTGGGTCACTTTTTATCGCAGACTCTGGGTTTTCGTATAAATTTTGCAATTGAATACTCTCTTGAGGCTGGATTACACCGGATTCTGAAAGCAGGGAGATTTTAGGAATCCTTCATTTACATAGGAAGGGTGTGACTTGGAAGAGAAGGAAGATCAGATTGGTGTTGAAGTAAATAGGATAAATTTTTGGCCGAAATAATAAAAAAATCGTGTTCTCACATTAATTCTATGAACTCGAAATGCTGTTGATTCTTTAAGATGATGCAAAAGAATGGAATAGGTGTTGTAAAAGTTAGAGCAAGCATGCATCACTACTACTATTGTATTACATAGTATAGGAAGGTGTGAGTCAGTCAAAATAAGTGAGATGTCGAGTCAGAAGTCAAGTTACGAGTCGAGTCATAGAAAAATAACAATATTTAACAAAAAATAATTTTATTAAATAATTCTCGTTCCATATTAACTTATTTTGAGACATCGCACTTATCGTTAGTTAGGTGTTTACTTAATTTTTGTTTGACAAAACAAATGTTGCCAACAAAAATGAGTGAAGTGAGATTTTTTATAAATATTACTTAAAATCGTAAAAAATCATGTAAAAAATATATCACAAATAATCCTAATGCGAGTTAACTATTATAACTATTTACATAATATTTGTTGATACTGGAAGTAGAAGAAGAGTGGGATCTACAGAACAGAAATAAAGAAGTGAAAAGAAGAGAAACAATCATTTAAATTAATATAAATAGGAAAAAAATTAAAATATTTTTCCAATAGCAACAAATACATTGGATTTACGTACATACGCTTACACTTGCACCATCGGTCCTATAAGAATAATACTTTTTATAATTGTTATTCTTGAAAGCCAAACTAAATTATCTATTGATACGCCAAAATTAAATTCAAAAAATATTTTTAAGACTTCTAAGATGTCTTTAAATTGCATAAAATAAAAAAAAATGAAAGTTCTAAAATATATAAAAATTTAACAAAATGTCTAAAAACCAAGTAATTTTTCCTAATTTTTGTAAGAAACCGATGGCAAGTGTATCTGGAAGCTTATGTTACTAGTTTTGGTATTCCGACTGGTAGTACTCTTGTTGTTCTGGCGCGGCCTTATACTCTTCGTATTGAGTACCTTCGTGAGAGGCGTCTTGGGGCTTGTTGGCGGCGAGGCCGGCGGCTGCGGCCTTGGCGGCTGCTTCGGCGGCGTTCGCTTGAGCTTGCTGGGCAGCGGCCTGTCGATTGAAAGATATGTTTTGTGTGTCTTCTTGGTTATATTTCTTGTAATATAATACAAGGACTATCCTATATAAATTTTAAAATATATATCTCGGCAAATAATCAAAACTTCTAAGAAAGGGACATCTGACATTAAAAATTATTAATTAATTGATCATATATTTGCATGATGTGTTTGACCACTATTTTTTCTGATGTTCAGGCTTTAGCTATAATTTTTTTTAAATATCTTTAATCCATACCTATATTATAAATTCGAAAGTAACTCTGTCTGTCTGTCTGTCTGTCTTTTACGCAATCAGGGCCAAACCGCTAATTTAATTGTGATAAAATACTCATATAGAGATACTTGAGGGTCTCGGGATGAACATAGGATACTTTTTTTTCTCATATTTGTAATATATTCGATATATATCAATATATTAAAATACTTATTAATTTGACATGAAATTTATCCCGCCATGTTTATAACAACCGCCGTTGCTAAGCAACGATTTGGAAATTTTGATGTTAGAAAACGTCACCCAAAATATGCTTGCTTAACGCATCTCTCTATTGAAAACTGAAAATAATTTCATAAATATATTTAATAAATATTCGTATAGTTCAAGCGGGCGTAGCCGCGCTCGGGTCCACTAGTAAACAATAATTCTTACCTGAGCTTTCCTAGCAGCAGCTTGGGTAGCCTCGAAATCAATTCTGACTCCCTTCAACTGTTCTTGCAGTGTCTGCAGTCTCTGCCTGGCCGCGCCCACCATGGCGGTCTGGGCGCCCAACTCTCCGGCAGCTTGAGAGGCAGCTTCATTTGCGTTTTCTGATGTAGCTTGGGCGGCATTTAAGGCAGCTTGGATTACGTTCACCTAAGGTTATTAAGGAAAATGTTAATGAAAAATTATTGTCTATAAAGACCTAAGGCTATCTTGGCGCAGTGGGACAGTGTCTGGCTGCAAAGGATCTAAAATGGGCTGCTATACCTGTGAAGCTTAAAAATGAAGCCAAAATATTTTTCCAATATCTGCCGAATTATGTTGTTGGCAGTGGCAGAACTCCACGCCACGTTTTTCCTCGATACCAAAGCGAAGAAATGGAAATATAAATAAATATTTCTCTTCGTCGAGAGGGGATCGAACTCACAACCGTCGCGTTACAGTCAAACCCTTGCGACGGTTTAAATACCGAGATAGATATTATAAATATAAATATTCGAGTATTTGGTTCACAATCATAACTAATGCACTTATTTATTATTAGATCTTACATAAAAACTACCAAAAAAGTATTTAACTATTTTTAAACGTCGACCGTCGCTATCGTAACACTTTAACAATCAAACGCAAAAAAAACATAATTCTATACAAATTTCCGAACTAAAAAGCGTGTAGACACAGATTAAGCAAGATCCAAAAACTAATATACTTACAAAAACTATAAAATAACCTTATCCTTATTTAAATGATAAATCAATTGAAAATTCTAAATAATCTATTGAGAGGTATAATTAGAAACGTGTCAAAAACGTTTCTGTGTCACGTTTATTGGAGCGTGACATTACATCAATAGGAATTGACCGAACTCTGGTTAGCTGTATGTTTTTGTATCTAATATGAAGAAATAATAACTTATAGTCGTATCTTTGTAATTGATCATTTATTTTGTAGTATATAAATTATGACTATTACGACGCAATGGTATCGTTCCTATGCGCCTCACTATTGGGAAGTGGGTTCAAATCGACTAATAAAAAAAATCTGTATAGGTATGATCCGTTTAAAATATTCCTTTATATTAAAATCCGCTTCCCACGCACAGTCCCGTTTTTGAGTAGGCAAACAGCAGTGTTAAGACATGTTTCGTTACTTAACTAACGGAACATGTCTTAAATTAATTTGAAACATTGTATGTTGAGTGGGGGCATCAAGTCCCCTAAGCCGCACCGGGCATCAAAAGGAAAGGGGCATCAAAGGCGACGATTATTTTTTTTTAAAGGTAGCCAATGTCACATTTTAGTGTCTGACACTTGATCTATGTGAGAGTAGAAGACACTTTGTTTTTTTAAACCTTAGACCATTTTAAAGGGCATCAAGTCCCCTAAGCCGCACCGGGCAGCAAATACCCTAGCTACGCCACTGCGTGTGGGTATCGAACCCACTATAGTTGCATTTAGTCAGTGAGGCGCTGTGTCGCTGCGTCACTATTATAATTTAAATCAATTTACTTTATTTAGTTATATTTCACTAAGTTTGAGCAACGGTTGCGATACTATGTTGCAAAGTATTTAAGATTTTTTGCATCTTTGCAACAATCAGGTGCAATCAACGCTATGAAATTGAAATGTTTTTTTTAAATCATTACAAAGGTTTTTATAAGATATTTTTAAGAAAAGTTGGTTATTAGTGTTAGAATTAAAAGTTATAATTGATTTTTTAATTTAAGTAAGTTCTTTATATATTTGTAAACATTTTTAGTGTTGGCTTATTATTAGAAGAAATGCCTATTTTTCTTTTAAATGTTAAAATAAAAATGAGTATGTATACGAGTATGTATTTTGTTTCACTATATGTTATTCGTTAATCAAGGATTCGCCTAGTTTGGCGTGCTTAATGGATTAATTTTTAGCATCTTTCATTAAGTATTTAGTCATTATAAAAGACGATGTATATAGGATTCCTATTAAAATAAATAATATACAATTATATCATATCTTTTACTTATTTCATTGGAAAAATGAAATATTTAATATTTTCATTTCCCCGCTCAATACGCATTGCCAATTTTGACGGACGGAACGTTTCTTAACGGGAACAGAGTGTCCTAAATCTAGGTTCCCAGATTCCCTCTGCCTACCCTGCTGTGTGGATACAGCGTAGAGCTTAAAGCTTAAAGCTTATTTAAGTTCAAAACTTAAATGCGCAACCTAAATACACAAACGTCGTTTCCGTCACTGCCCAAGGCTCCATAATAGTATCAACAACAAAAAATCAAAATTACATAAAAACATTTACTTCGCAATTTACATAACAACCACAATGCCATCACGTTTTATTTATTATAGAAAATAAATTTAATAACGGAATTGGGGCAACACTTACGTAAATTAATCGATGCCTTTCGATATTTGCTTCATTTTACGTTTTACGTTCTACGCAACGAGTTTCAGATCTAAGTAACTACGGCTTTATGGTTTATTTATTGTTATGAAAGTTTTGTAAAATACTTAGTTATAATTTATTTTTACCCGACTGCGCGACGTTAAGTGAAGGGTAGTGTGTTTAATAATTTACGTACGTAATGTATGATTCTTACATACATTAATCCAGCAGAGTGGGTAATCTGACGCCATATTGTCAAAATAAAAATAATAAAAATCGACTGACTATTAAAAAAATCATCGAATTATGGATTTTTAACGATTTAAATTTGTATAAATAATTAATTAATTATTATTTTACTATTTCATATTTATACGTGAAAATCAAATCAGTCACCCAGAACCGAAGACTAAAATAAAACCAGGAGAAAATAAAACTCTTCATCAAAATTAAATTAATAAACAAATTTCCACTGCACTACAGGTGGTGGTGGTGGTGGTGGTGGCGGCGAGTGGAAGTATATCTAAAATTTATTCAAAGTTACATCTCTTGTAACATTTATATTGTGTTGTGATGCGTGAAAACTATACAAGCATGAACCAAATTAGTATGAACTATTAATATATAACCAATGTAATTGGATTAAAAGGTGTATATTGGTAACTAATAATGGATTCCGATTCCTAATTATTTTTTAGAATGATTGACTTCTTCCCAACTATTGACGTACCTGGTGCATAGCTTGTTGGGCAGCCTGGGCAGCAGCTTGAGCTGCCCGTTTAGCTTGTTGCAGCTGCATCTCCTCTCCTTGCAGACCGACCTTCGCGTCCCGCACTTGCTGTTCCAACCCTGATAAGATAACCTGTTTCCCTGCGAGAGCTGCTTGCGCGGTCGCACTGGACTGAGCTGCTGACTGCGCCAAAGTATTCTTAGCTACATACGCTGCCTGATAAGCTGCAGCTTGCTGGTTGCCAAGAGCGGTTTTAGCTTGATTAGCTGATCCTACAGCTATCGTTCTCAAGCCACTGCCTCGACTGAAACCTTTTTTAGCAGAGTTTCCTCCAGTAGCAGCGGCCTGTACGTCTTGGATGTAGGCGTCATAATGACTGGCGGACTCAGCTGGTTCTCTGGCCTGATTTGATTTTGAGCCGTCGTAGTCGTAGTTGTATTCGGCTCTTTGTTGGGAGTTCTGTTGGTTGATCGGTGCTGACGAGACGAAGGCGAGCGTCCCTGGGAAGAGAAATGTTTAAGTAAATTAGGAACACAACTCTCTGTTTCACTTTTCATCTATCTAGAACCCATTTCTTCTTGTTTCGCTAAGTTAGTCTTATCTCCCTAGTCATAAAACGAACCTAACTTTACTAAGCTACATTTTTTTATAATATTTACAGGCCTATTAATAAAATTAATTAAAGGTATGTTTACACAATACTATTTATATGGTCTATCATCCGTAACGCAGTGGTTCGGAAGTGCACACGCAGTTCCGACCGTCTTAGATAACACTTATGAATGAATTGTTTCGCTCCATTTCACTAAAACGACGCGTAATTCGCGTGTCTTAGGTACATTGTTCGTCCCGTTACGTGGAAGGTGCGTTGGTTTTGGTAACTAGTTCATTTTAGGTATATATATATTGATTTTAATGAAATTTATTAAACGAATGTATTACCTAAGTTTGTAGTTTATAGAACGGCCAGGATCACAAGAATGGCATAAGAGGAAGTGAGCTCAATTTTTAAATCTCCTATTTAGCTAACAGGGTCCTGAAATCTCCTGAGTTTTTAGGCAGTATGGAGACCCATAAAGGCCATTCTTAGTCCTTTTCTGTTTTTAATATATAATGATTTACTATTTTCAGTTGGAAAGAATATGATAATATTATTTGCTGATGATACTTATTGATTTTTAAAGTGAAAAGACGACGAAACATTCATCCGCAGTGAAGAGATACATAGAATGGCAGGTACTAACGAGGATGTCACGGTGAAAATGAAGAACGTGATCAGCTGATTTGGGCACGTCGAACGAATGACTGATGAAAGAAAGGCAAAAAAGATTTATGACGAAAAAGTGAGTGGTAAGAGAGGACCTCGGTTGACCTTCGTAAACAGAGTATCTAAGATACTGGAGTAAGGTCACGTAAAAAGCATGAGGACCCTCCCCGGAGGGCATGTATGAAGAGGTTGATGACAGTGAACGAGGCGAAAAAAGAATGTAGAGACCGTAGCGTTTGGCGCTCCGTTCTCTCTGACTAACCCGCTAGGGATAGAGCGTGAAGCTGTGTATGTATGTATGTAGTATTATAAAATTACGATTCGCGCAATTAACAACACTACAGTAATCTATAAACTCGTGTTAAACAATATTTTTGTATTACATTTATATTACTGTAATAAAATTATTTACTCATAACATCAGTTAATATAATAATCTAGGAAATTATTTAATTAATTATTATATCGCTCACAGTATGAATTTTATATAGTCTTGTATTATTACGAAAATATACCATATCGAGTCTTACTTTTGAGCTCACTCCAGTTTTTTCTCTTGTTTTCGAATATACAGAAAAAAAATGTATGTGTGAAGTTGCCAAATGTAAATACTTTATAAAGATCACATTCAGCAAAGTGCGTTCTTAATTTCATCACTAAACACGCAATAGCGTAAAACTGGCTGAATATGGCAACACTAATATACAACTATAGAGAAATTTTCTCTAAATACATGAAGTATTGATTTTCTTGAGGTAACCTTTCAATACAAGTTCAAAGGTACTCGTAACATTATCCTTCCGACGATCTGACATGTGTGAGAAAGTCATATCAAATTACATTATACAGGGTGGAAGAGGCAGCGCTTCTTTTATTGAAACTGCATATAGGGTAATATATTTCAAACCCACACCTAAGAAATTAATCAAGGTACCTCAACAGCTTGGACGTAGGAATTTTTTTTCATTTCACGATTTTTATCCATACCTGTATTTCGTGTCACGCACACATACGTATGTGACGTTGCCGCTTTGACAGGTAAGTGTGTGCGTGCCTATGTTATACTTTACAAATGGCGTTTTATTTTAAAACGATATTTTTATTATTTATTTTGTTTGAAAAAATAACTTTTTCATTTTTGGGAATTATTTTTTTTCCGAATTATATTAGGCTTTTATAGAGTAGTTAAAACTGTGGTTTCATTTAAAGTGGTGCAGACAATTCCACCCTGTATATTAGGAAAAGTAAAAAAAAACTAAAAATAGGTTTAATAATTTCAATAAAACATAAATTGGTTTCTTCTTGTAATTTTCAAAATAGCAATCGCAATATTAAATAGAAACGAGGTAGAAGCCCTCTGGGCACAAGTTAGTTCGTTTTGCCCCAGGCATAAAATTTCTCGGATGCTATAAAAATTCCATTCATGATTATATTCTAGACATATTATTTCCAAAACTTATTTCCATATACTTTTCGGTAAATGTATAACATTAATAAGAAAAAAGGACCCATTTTGAACAGGCAGTGTTACTCATCTATATACTCGTGCATCATCATCATCATCATCATC
>JAEBDU010006395.1:0-19424 GCA_016802625.1 Heliconius numata | reverse complement strand
TAACCTTTTTATATTTAATACGGAAATTGGTTGGCGTATATGTAAATACCATCTTATTCATTCATCCTTGACAATTAGGAAGTGTTTGTTTTTAATAAAATCTAAATCAACACAAGAGAAGAGAAGCCAGATGCTTATTTTATTTTATTATTTTAAATTTTCATTATTTATTAAACTACCTACTACATTATTTATTAGTCATATTATTTACATTGAGTAAGCTAGATATTTTTAAGTTTTGATTATCAAGAAAACAAGCGTTTATAAGGCAAACATAGTATTCATATTTTAATATGCGCACCAGCCTACAATTCTTTTTTTTATTAATCACCAGTCAACAACTAGTTTGTGACCAAACCGCTTTAGCAAGTATAGTGAATAATTAATTTATTTATAAATTATGGATCTAAAATTTTAAAAATTAATATTCATGATTTAAATGGCTATGGCCTCTTAAATAAATATTGTATATTATTACTCATTACGACGCCAAAAATTTGAATTAAAATTGGTAATTAAAATGCTATTTGCTGTCATGTTATATGCCATAATATAATTTTTTTTTTGTTACATTTACATATTATAATAATGCCTTAATAAATTTATGATTTTTTTATGAATTTATTATTTTTCATCTTTGAAAATGTACTAAATTAGTTAAATGTCGTCATAGTGATTGTTTGGTGAAAGAATGTGTGATTGTGGGTTCGAAAACTACTTAGAACGTTGTTTATATTGCCTGATTTGGAATGTTAAGGTATTGTTTTTATCAATAGTTTTACATTTACTAAATATGAACAGAAAATAAGTGACAATAAAAGTACTATTATATATAAAAATAATAAATTAATCTTAGCTAACCCTTTTGTTTTTCTTAACAAGCTAGCTAACTAGCTTATTAAGAAAAACAAAAGGGATATGCGATAATGAATGTTTGCAATAACTGACTACATATAACCATGTAAATATTACAGTGAATATCAATATGGCGTATGCTCCAACTTAACCATTTGCTATTGTTTGTACAATAATTTTCAATGATTAACAACCTTATACTTATATATAGCTTTCTAGTTATATAGTCATCTATGAAAGTAACATTGTTTAAATATTTAATATTACGTCATACTATTTTAATAATTATTTTTAATAATTAATGAAGAACCCCAAGGATCAATATTCGGACCCCTGTTATTTTTAGTATATATAAATAATATCAGTGAATTATCACTTCATGGCGAACTTACACTCTATGCAGATGACACGAATATTTTTTATTTTGGGCTTTCCTTACAAGATATTGCGAAACACGCCCAACAAGATCTTAATGCATTAAGCCGATGGTTCCAATGTAATCTTTTAACAATAAATATTCAAAAAACTCACTATATAATATTTAAAACTAAAAATAAAAAAGTACATAATTTTACCCCATTTTCTATAAATAACACAGAAATCAAGAAAACTAGCACAGAAAAAATATTTAGGTCTAACTTTGGACCTGACATGGACGGTGCATATAGAAAATATCCCTACTTGGTTCGTTGCCTGGTATCTATCGTTATCTGCCTCGTAGTGTGTGCTATACAATATACTACTCATTAGTTCAGTCAAATCTAACTTATCTAGTTGAAACATGGGGTGCCGCTGCTAAAATCTTTGCAAATTATTCAAAATAAAATAATAAAACTGCTTTTCCATTTCAAGCCTATCTAACATCTATCATCAACAAATAAGATATATAATGAATCTAAAATTTTAAATATTCGTCAACTATATCAATATAACACATGTATTCTTATTCGTAAAATTTAAAAAAAACGATTTACAATCGGAGCTATCTTTTCTGACAAATGAACAAATAGGAAAGAGACTACTTAGAAGTGCAAATAATTTATACTTAACAAAAACAAGAAATAATTATGGAATATGGATATGGATAGAACAAGAATCTTCAAATGTGGGTAAACCTAACTTCATTGTAAACGGTCGCGGTGAAGGTCAAATATGTTTAAATTATCTCAATGTACCCCCTTTCACTTACATTTGTTAATTGAGTATTTGATATTGTGTTCTTTTCATTATTTACCATGTTTGCTGATTCCAACGCTCACATTGATTAATATGTATTTATTTAAGATAACTCTGTGTTTCTTTTTAAGTGAAATGTATTTTTTTTAAGAAATTAATAAACTCTTTACCCATAACCACAAATTCTTACATGTTTAACATTTAAAAATTGAATACTCAGAAAATATTAATCTTAATAATGACTAGGCAATTATAAATAACGTAATGAATGGAAACCCACAAGAATGTTACTATGTGTTTCCCCATGTGAAACATAATATACTTTTTATTGAGATCACGAAAACAACCTCGTTAAATCATTTTTTTCTTGTTTTCAAAAATTGACATCAATATCTTTTATATTTACGAAATGCACTTATTAGCTTGAAATATTAATTAATATATTACCTATCTACTATTTTAGTCTAAAAATTAAAGCAAAAAATATTTAAACGAAATGACTCGAACGAAAACGAAATTTATTGATTTGTGATCACAAGTCGGTAAAATTTATATTTTTTAGTCGGGTAGAATAAGAAAAATATGCTTAAAACGAACAATACGAAACTGCATCGTGGTACTTTAAGAAATGTAATGAAGTTTCTTATATACGTTTTTATTTGTAAACAGCTTAAATTGCTATATATCGTATATTAAATTAATAAGGCCAAGTGCATGATCAAGTTAATATCACAATCTCATCTTACACGGAACTGATATCCACAGCAAACATTTTTGTACATACCTACATATTTTATTCTTATTAAAAGACTAATCCTTAAGAATTATCATTCATTCTCCATTTTCTACCGAATTCTGGATTGCATTTTGAGTGGCGGAACTAAACGCTTCGCTTTGCCTCGATATCAGAGGGAAAATATTAAATATTTTATTTTCTCAAGTGTGAATCGTACCCACAATTAGTCATCAAAAATTAATATAATAAAAGAAAATCTATGATTATTTCCAGTTTAAATAAATAAATATTACTTACCTTTTCCCATTGTTCTAAGAAAATGATCACTAATAAATTATGAGTAATTTACTATTAAATGGTGGTTTACTATTTTGAAATGTTGGAATAGACTTAAGCAATGAAGGTACTGCGATGACCGCGCGTGTGACCAGACTGCACACTCGAATGAGCATCCGTGTTGATTTATACTGGTAATATCGGTAGGCCGCTAGGTGCTTACTCCTTAACACAGGGGTTCCCAACCTTTTTCATCTCGGGGCGCAGTTACAAGTTTGACGTGGTATTTTTTGACGGCGCCCTACCCAAGCTAGTTCGCTATTAGAAAAAGAAACAGTCGAAAGAAATAGATACCTACACCCAAATAGTATCAAAAATTAAAACATCCACAATATGAAATTGAGTTTTAATTATTTAAATGAAAAAATAACAATTAAGACATAAGAATAATAAAGTACGACAGTTCTTAGTCAATTCAATATGTCGGTTGAGCTTGGTGGTCTCCGCATAGTTTCTTAAGAGATTTTGAGATTTCCGATTTCAGATTTAAGAACAACTCACGGCGTCCCTTTTTACTTTCTATGGCGCCGCGGCGCACAGGTTGGGAACCCCTGCTTTAACATTTACACTCTTGAAATGTACCGGCGTGCACAACAATGCTTTGCACCTTTAGACTTTACAATAATGAGTAGGTCTCTGAACTAAATACATTTGTAGGTTTTTTTTAATGTTTTATTAAATACATATTTTTATCTATATATACCTACATAATTTTTTAAATTTATATTTAGGTAGGAACAACATTAACTCAGACATTCATTGTAAAATATTTACTGTCTTAATATTTATTGTCTTGTCTAAGCATTATTTAGTTTTAGGAACATTGTGTATACCATAATTTATTTATTTAATAATCATTTTTCATATAATGACGACTACTGGTGGACTATTTAGATGACTTCACATATTAAATTGAGTTCTGCGAATTATAGATGCTTGTACCTAGCTACAAAGTAAAATTTAAGTTAAAGACTCATATTAGCCTAACCATTAATTTCGTAAGCTTCTATTAAGTAAATTAGTTTTTCAGCAATTAATAAAACCATTAATTCATTTAAAATTGTTTTTTTTTTGTTTACGCTGATGGACAAAATAACAATAACATTCTAAATATTATGTTAATGACCCATAAGGTCAGTGGGCGAAACAATATGTTGCCAAATATTGTAACATAATTAAAGCAATTTTGGACTAAGTTCACTGTTTTGGCCCTTTACAATTTTCAATTTTTTATAAAGGGCCTAACAGAATGAGCAGAACTGGCAAGGGACTGAACAGAACTGAACTGAACCTGCTGCAGAACGGCTTCTAAGAATTACCCCAGAGCTCGAGTCGAGACTCCAATTTCACAAACAATAGACACACAGTCGAATATGGTTAAGATGGAAAAGGACGTAATAAAAATATTTTATATGACATGACGAGAACGATAAATATCCTTGAAAATGCAAAACTGTTAAAATTCTATCTGAATGCATTTGAAATAAATGTCTCAGCTCAAAATAATTTAGTAAGATGGTCTAAACCCACTGTAACTAAGTACTAAGCACATTTTGGTAGGTAGCGGGTACTTATAGACAGCAGGTAATTTTCTCTTAGTAACAAGAGCATGGAGGAACGAAACAGCCAATAAGCGACCAATAGACTATGCGGAGGAAGTTTCTTCACATCTCCTCTTCTAAGTGCCAAATCCCTGAAAATAAAAGAATAATCATCCTTATGCCTATATACTCGAGTATAAACGTGTAATACTTGTAAAATTTCCAATTCTATAGGAAAAAATAACCTAAAATTATAATTTTAAATTAAACACGTGCTTTGAAATTCTGAATAGGTATATTAGAAGCGAGAGGTATTACAGTGAGATATCTCTATAGTCTCGGTCTCGGTCTGTTTAGAATTATAGTCAATTCATTTCTACAATTTGCAATAGCACTAGTAGAATTATTTCGAACATCTTTAGGTAGAAAGGAGATTGGGGAATAGATGCGTCTTAATTTAAAGAGTTATTTTAAACTTACATTTGTGTTGAAAGTCCTATAAGGGTTCTGTTTTACTTTTTTGACGTACGGATCCCTAAAATTCCTAATATGTAAAACAGTTATACATTCGTTATTACGTCATTTACCTTGTACGTTGTAGTGAAAATTTGTGTGTGATATAAATGTATTTACATACCTATAGTTAGGTATATTTTGTTTAATAAGCAGTTTTTATTTTGATCTTTAATATTGTTCTATAAAATTCTCTCTTTAGTGCATTTTCATTGTTAGTTAGATATTATATGTATGAATGTGTATATGTATAAATGTATTATATGCATGAATGATACAATTAATTAGATAAATATAAAAAAATAAAAATAAAAAATCAGCTTCACGCTGTATCCCACACACAGCAAGGTAGGCAGAGGGAACTTAGTGTTAAGACACTCCGTTCCCCACATTCTGCCGAAAGATTATATAGATAAATATTTTGTTACATTACCCTTACAACTAGTGGTAAGACTTTTTTGAATGCGAAAAAGGGCGGCAGTAATATGGTAATATTCTTAAATTACTTCTAAAAACATCGCAAGGCATTAAAATATTTCATATTTTATCACATTATCCTTAACGGTATAGGTAGCAACGTCATGATGTTTATAATAGCATCGCAAGATAGAAGGTAAAAGCTTTACCTGTTATCTTATGATGATGTTATAATGATGACTAGATCGAGATACCATAATTTATATTTTGCTAACCGTTAAGTAATAGCTTAGGAGAGACATATACATTTTGAAATATGATACTGTTTGCTATATAAGGGAAAACAGATAATAATCAGGAATTTACTTCGATAGATTTATATATGGATATTAGATGCCACAAAACTATTTTAGACAACAATTTACCCTGTAGCAGGTTAGGCAAAGCCTAGCTCACTTCCCGCCAAATTCTATAGGCCTTGCGTGTTAAATGACGGTACTGAACGCTGCGCTTTTGTCTCGACAACAGAGCGAAGGAATGAATTGATTAAATATTTAATTTCCTCAAATGGTAATCTAACTTACAGCCTGTCGCGTTCACACTTACATGCTTGTGCCCTTACGCCATGACTGGGCTCAACAAAATCGAATTATAAATAACTAGCGACCCGCTCGCGGCTTCACCCGCTTTAACTACTGAATTATTCATATAATTTATGTTTACAAAGCACTTAAGATAATGTGAAAATTAATTAAACCCTAATACAACCCGCATTTTCGTAGTTCCAATAAGGACGTTCCAATTGCTTTAAAATATACACAAATAAATAACACAAACAACAGAAAACATAAACGAAAGAAATTATAAACAACAGACTACCTATTATTCTCTTACCTAAAAATACTTGAACGAAAGATGTAACCAACTATGTCTCGTGGAAATACATTATAATTATTGAATAACTCCAAATTAGGATTTAGGAATTAGGATTATAGATCGGTATCCCTCAGCAGCATAATGAGCAGGCCCTCCTTCCATGCCCGGAGGAAAGAAGCCAGGCGGGTGCGGCGAATCCACTTTTAAAAGTAAAACGTGGGGGGATGCGTGGTTTGCGGCGAACCGTTACACAGCAAGGATTTTTTAGTACCGTAATACCATAACCGTAAATCTGTGCTACTAATCCTTACAAGTACTTATTAAAATATATTTAAATGACTATTTTTAAACGGAAAAAAATTTAAACAAAAGCCTGCGTACTAATAACTACTACAAAAAATATGAAACCAAATATATCGCGCTGAAATAATACATTCAACTCCAATTATCCAAAACGTGCATCTTAATCTTTTTTGCTATAGGGGGCAGGCGGGCGCGGCGGACGCGGGGGACGCGCTTGTATAAGCAAAACGTAGCGGGGCGCGGGGGCACGCATGGCGAGAAGCGAGCCGTTTCGTAGCGAGGATTTTTTGATATCGTAACAACTTCTAAAGTACTTATTAATATGGAAAACAGTAAAAGACAGTTTTGATCTACATTAAATGGCCAACGTAACTAATATACTTATTTATATGCTGAGAGTAAGGGATAAGTAAAACTTGAGTCAATACAGCTGATATGTCAACGGCGTGATGTGTCAACAATTAAATGCGTTTTTCTAAAACTATTCGCAATTTCGAAATAGTGTAAAAAGCAAATTTTATCTTCGTTTAACGTAGAAAATTAATAAAGTATTTTAAAAATATTTTTTTAAAGGATAAGGATTAATACCATTATGGAAAAATATCTCTCGCAATAAAAAATATATTGAAATTATTATCTTTACACAGAAATATGATCACTACACGTTATTCTTAAAAGATACGAATATGCTGTCGGTGACTTTTTTGTAGATCTCATTAAGAGGAACAATACTCCACTACATTTTTCTTACCATTAAAGCAGCGCATGCGCGAAAGTGTCTCAACGGGTAGGACTTTATACACATTTATCGTATTTATGTTAATTTACATAAGAATGTACAAATAATAAACTATATATAAACCTTCCCTGAGAAATACTCGACCTAATGGTGAAAACCGCATCAAAATCCGTTGGGTGGTTTAGAAGAAGAAGAGTTAGAAAGGCCAGACAGAGGCGAAATGCGATTTTGTTTTATAAGATAAATAGGATATATTATTTATTGAAGCGAAAGTCATTATTTGAAAGTAATTCAAGTATGTTTTAATTACGCCATCTATCGAGCCAACTGAGTACTATATTGTACTAATGTGATAGGATTATTTACTCGTAATTCAAGCGCTTCTTGTGTTGTTTGCTACTTATCGACAGAGGGAATTATTACTGCAAGCGATCAGTAATGAATTTGAGGACTTTTGATTATTAATCCTAACTTGTTATGACCTTTTAAATATTTATTCTATAATAAACATATAAGAAGACAACTATTAATTATTTATACTATTTTTTTAATTCTATAATATTCTAAAATAATTTCTACTCAGTTATCATGTAATAATAAAAGTTACTTACCATTATATCAGTAATGAAATTAAGTATACATATCATATCATAATATCGTAGAGGGGACATATAGTGTAAAGAGTTAAAGACACTTTACTTTCCGTCGAATTTTCGAGACAATGTGTGATGACTGAACTTAACGTCGCGCTGTCTCAATCTGGTATTGAAGCTTAAATAATTTATTTCCGCAAATGGGAATCGAACCCATAACTGTCGCGATTACAGTTAAATGCTGCGCCGCTGCATCATAATGGCCTCGGTTCACTTAATAATCAAATATTTTTTATTAAATAAATTTAATAATTTAAACAAAGGCACAATGGCTTCTTGTTCATAAGACCTTCATAGTTCATAGCGTGTACTAAATGTAAAAGATTTAGTTTGTTGCATTTTTGTTATGATTAGTATAAAATAGTACCTACATAGTTGTTTTTTTTTTATTTAAATAAAAAAAATATAGGTACTAATTGTCCTTTTGACAAAAAGATAAAAATAAATTTAAATTATATAATTTAGAATATAATTTTATATAATGTTAGTTTTTTGAGTTTGTGATGTCTGCAAGCTGAAACCGTATCGATTAGCGACAGTACTGGCAGAAACTTTCTGTTTGTACCTGACCTAGAATCGCACTCTGAATGCGCCTTATATAGAGACAGACATGTCTTTATTTCGGAATGCTGTATTATACTAACATTACATTCGCAATTTAATTCAAAGTAATTATGCCATATTAGAAACCCTAAAATAGCTTTTAGTTATACTATACACACACTATTTCATGTAGGTACTTTAGGAAAAAAGAATTATCATAAAATGCAATATCTACTTCGGATCTATGAGTAATTCGTATTAATTAGCATACGATATGTTATTATAGTTTCGATTGAATCTACTTTTAAATTATGAATAAAGAATCATGCTGGCAAGTTCCTAATAGTCCTTAGTAACCCATTATAATTTTAGGTTCCCTTGTTCCCTCTGTCTAGCTGATACAGTGTGAAGCTAAAAATCATTAATGATTCGAATTTGCTTTCGTCATTGTAGGCGTACACGTGTTTGTCCTATTTGCACTCCGAGCCCACCTAGCTGTAACTGTATTATGGCATCTTACTCGGCCACGGCCCTTGTCCGCACTTGGCTGCGCTCACTGCATTTAGATATAGGCATCTATAGTAGGTATATATGTTTTGCAGGGTATTGATTCGTCCATGACTTCTATTAGAGCTTTCGAAATTGCTTTTTAATATCAAAAATTATAGTTAAATGTTTAAAATTGTAGTATCAAAGTAGATTGTAGTACTTTATTTGTATCAATATGGCAACTAAATATTTTGTCTGTTAGAAACGATTTAACTCAGCTTTCACTACAGTTAGTGCTTGTTTTATTTCAATCCGTTCAAAAATAAATAAAGTTATATCGATTTAAATAAAATCAATAAATTTATTTAAAAAACTTGCCACAAAAACAAATAGTGAAAGTTGGATGTAGCTTCAACAGGCGAAGCCGGGAGCAGGTGGCTAGTCTGTAATATAAATATCCATTTTTTGGATATTTTCCTACAGTTCTCACTTCTAGCCCAATTTAATAATTGTAGGTCTACGAAAAATTTCTTATAGGTTTTGATTACATTCATTTTGTACGCAATGAAGTACAAATATAAATTTGTAATTATTTTTAGGGACAGTATTAAAAGTTTTTACGTGTTTTTAATATATTTAAACTTATTATTCATTTACTTTTTGTAAAAATTACCAACAAGCGGACTCAGTACAGTTTTACCTAATAAATATTATAAGTAATCATAAAAAAATATTTATGGGATATTTTTATGCGATATCACACTATTATTGCATCCAAACATATTTACATTCTCATTTAATGCTCGTCGCAACAAAAGTAATGAACCTTATAATACTTAATAAATTCATAATGAGTAATAAATAAACTTTGTTTGTGTGGATCTGCAGTAGCTAAATCTTCGTAGTAGATATTTTAGTCATAATATGCAATTTTTCCGTACTCTTTGATACATACTAGAAAGAATATACTTAGATGAAAGAAAGTCTTTGAAACAAAAAAAATTAAAAGCCATGAAAAAGAAATCCAAAACGTATTTTATAAGAAAAAAAATAATTCTAACTTCCACGTTAAAGAACGTAACCGGTGTACCTTTTGACTTCCGCCAATTCAGCGGATTGGTAATAGAGAAGCTTACATTTAATAAGCAAAACGAAGCATGGACGGGGTATAGATAGAAAAATAAAAATTGACGTCAAAAGAAACGCGCGTGCAAATTTGCCTTACATACGAGTACACTAATTTAAATATAGTATTGGACTTTGTTTCTATTTAGATTTATTCGTATATGATTGATGTTAGAATGCATTCAACCCTATTAAGATTAGTCCTATCATAGTAACAGATATTTGGTAGTGGGCCAAAGCAGAGGTTGTTAACCGACTGCACGTGCAATTATTATTCTATTGTGAACTAAAAATAAACAGATTGACTTCATCCTAATATGCAGGTAATGTGTGATGATGACCATATTGGTTTTATTAAAATATATATAAAATAAAATATAATATTCTGTCTGGAGGCTGTCATGGCGCACCGATACAAGAGGATGTGGATTCGACCCCACTTGAGTAAGTGAAATATTTGCATTTATTCGCTCTGGTGTCGAGGCACAGCGCGGCATTGAGTTCTGGCACTCAACACGCAATGCCTCCAGAACTCAGCAGAAAGTGAGGAACGGAGTGTCTTAACACTAGGTTCCCTCTGCCTACCCTGCTGTGTGCGGGATACAGTGTGAAGCTGATTTATTTATTTACTTTATTAAATAATATTCAACTTTCATATAGAATACGACAGTTTACTTTCCTTTTTTGTGTATCATGCTTGTGGTTTTTGGTGCTTTCGTTTTTTTTAAATACATGTTACCAGTTATGTCCATCTATTTATTTTTTTACGCTTACGGTTCAGGAATTAAAATGTACGGTAAATTTTAATAAAGTAATATTTTCAGTCTTGTATCATAGAGGTAATGAGGGCGTCAAAAATCAATCAACCTGGATTTAGCAGGCAGGTAGGCACAAAACTATACTCCAATCTATTTCACGCCTTCCAATTCTGGAGAATTCGTGTTAAGTACTGGAACACAATGCCACAGTTTGTCTTACTTGAACAGGAAATGGAAATTTTATAGATTTATTTAATTAAAAAAATGTTCGTCTACATTTTTATTGATAACAAGGCAAAATGCGTGATTTTAAAGTGAAACGTGATTGATTATCATTTCGCTTAACTTTTGTTTTTATTATCTTTTCTCGTTCATATTGTTCTCACTTTATCTGTAGATTACGACATTATGAAATTAAACAATTGATTAATATTGTTTCTGATTCGAAGAGTTTTAAGTTTGACTTTTTCTAAAATCTAACTGATAAGTCCATCTCCCGTTGGGGCGTCCACTCCCGTATATAGTTTTAATTATTTACTATAATTCTTATAATAAACAATCTGTTATGTCAATTTCTCTACTCAGCAGAGAAAGTCCGTAAACAGACCAGTGGAAAACAGAGTGACCTTCTCTTCCTATCTTGCTCTCACTCACTCTCTCTCACATGATAATTATGAGAAACAGTACTCTCATATTCATCATGAGAGGCCAATTGGACGCTTATTCTAAAATTGAATAAGGCTTTATTGAAGATATATTAAACGAGCATTTTTTCTGAAATAATAATGATAGTTTGTCATATGTCATATTGTTATAAATGAATATTTGTCGTATAATTATTCATATTCATATTGACCTTGACAACAGGATTATTTGCTGTCACAATTTTAATTAACCAATGTGGCCTACATATCGCACTTTAAGGTAAATTTTCGTATAATTAATTACTTCATAAAGCGATTTCTTGTGATTTTTGTAAGAGATAAGTATCTTAACCGTTTTCTTATATTACACAAGATTCTTACACCTCTTGTTTGACGACTGCTATAAGTGGGATCATCTTAGGTATTGTTTACAAATTAAATTTTACAAGTTCACGCTTTTTTTTTATTCTCTTGGCGATATTTTGATATGTATTGAGAGGAGGAATACAACGCCATGATCTAAAATTGATATTGTTTTAAAAACCCATTGATTTTACATAGAAACATATTTACATTGTAATTAAAATACGGTGAATGAGTAATAACAACAGTGGAAACTTCGTTGTTATCGGCAGCACTAGGCAGATGGAAACGTAAATAGAGCAAACAAGAGAAAAATTATAACATTTTATAGATAAGTATGAAATAAATGTAGACCGGTTGAAAGTTCAAGCAAATTGGGTCAAACATTGTTTTTGTTATTATACAAAAAGTACCCATTTACATATTATCTAATACAGAATTCGTTATTATTACTAATAGTGAAAATATTACTATTCAAATATATGTAGATATATTTTAATTTTGTAACATAGTATTTGTAAGTTAATTAATTAATGGTATTGAATTTCATTTTTAATATTTTGTAAAAATGTAAAATTATAACGGACGGCGTTGAGTTCCACTGCTAAGCACGGAGTGTTTCGCATTTTGAAAGAAAATGGAGAACGGAGTCTTAACACAACGTTCCCTCTGCCTACCCTGTGAAAAAAAATCATATGAACCTACTTACCACTAAATACTCTCAGGAGTAATAATAGGTAACTGTAATTCATTTAAAATAGCCAAATAATAAATTAATTTATTACTATATATTTTATGAACGTAATTTCCTTTTAGCATTCATCAATTTTTTTCCAAGCACGAAATTGCATTCCACCTAAAACAACAACGTAACAGCTAAAACCTCTCTAGAGCCTCAGTTCAATAACCGTGACCCTGTTTCAAACTCGATCGACCGCAGTGTTGCAGCTCGCCGCTCTTCCTCAATTTAGTATCCATTTGCTGCTGTCACACATTCTAATATAACTTTGATTTGAACCTTACAAAACAATGATCGATTTGTTGTATTGTGTAATAATAATTTGTATATACTTGCTTGCATGTATCTACATATCTTTTTTGTTTCAGGTTTACTCTGTATGTCGCATGTAGCAGGGTAGCAAAGGAAGCCGAGTGTTAAAACACTCCGCTCCCTACTTTCCAGTGAATTTTGTAGGCATTGCGTCTTGAGTGGTGGGACTCAATGCCGCGCTCTGCCAGAGCGAAAAAATGAAAATATTAAATATTTCATTTCTTCGTGTGGGAGTCGAACTCACAGCCTGTCGGGTTTACAGTCACACGCTTGTGCCTCTGCGCCATGACTGACCTCACATATCTAACAGTAAAACTAATTAAATCTTGGCACATTTTATATAACTGCAGGATTAAGGTGAGCTAGAGACTAAGAAACGCGAACATAAACAACGTTTCTTCTGTTCTGTTTATAGATTTTTAACTCCAACTTCGTTCATTTATATGAGATTCACTATTTTACACTTCAAATTAATAATTTTACATTTTGAATACACTGTTTTAAACCTCAAAATAAAATTACAACAACACTAAACTTTAACCTGTATTGTTTTAATCTGGCTTGGGCAATCACTTCTCTACCTACTTAATAAAAGATATCGTAATATATAAGGTCAAGCATTCAAAATGGAAATCAAAAATGTTGTAGTTTACATTTATAATATTATATGTATTATTTCCTTCAATTCTCAATTTCCTAAAAAAAAATTGTTTCAATCTCGAAATACACGTAAAAAACTTAAAAACCCACTTAACTTGGTGTACTTAACAACAGTTGTTGTAATTGGCTTTAACATTTTATATTGTTGCCTTAAAGGTATATCCGTATTGCTTCCTCAATTTGTTCTCATCTTCAAATCAAGTAAACATTAGCAAAACGATGAGTATTCGCCAGATGATTGTATTATAATAACAAAGCAAAAGATGTCATAAGCTACAAATAATATAGCTATAAACATAGCTTACTGTCAACATTATTATATTTATTTATTTTATCTAAAAACTAACAACAACAACTAACGACTATAGTATTCGAATATTATTTAATGAGAATAACATATTTGGAAGGATATTATTATCATTAGCTATATGTAAATGATATGTAAATATTGTCTGTAATTTCAAAAATAAAAAGTAACGAGTACATCGTGTACTTATTAAACTTTCTTTATGCGAATATTTTTTTATTAATTTATTTTCATTATATTTTTTTGTGATTACTTTATTATAATGTCTTAATTAAAACAGCTTCACATACTGCAGAGTAGGTAGAGGGAACCTAGTGTTAAGACACTCCGTTCCCAATTTTCTGGCGAATTCTGGAGGTATTGCGTGTGTAGTATGCCTTAATAAAGGACTTGCATAATTCTGTTGTATAATATTAGTCCATAAAATGTAAAATCATTTTGCAATTTATATCTACGCAATATTTATAGCGTCTTTATAGCCTCATTAGAGCATCATTAATGAAAACGACTACCAATTTTTAAAAAGATATTGTAAAATATTACAGGAAATTTTTTGAAAACCTATCTATCGTTGTCTCTTACTCCATTCTTTACTTTACTAAAGTTTCAAAAGACATTAAAAGACCAATTTAAAAATATTGTAATGAACTGAATATCACCAGATATCACAAATAAGAATGGTTTTTACTTTTTTATATAAACTACAAAACTCTATTAATAAAAATTATTAAATAGTTTTTATTGGCCCTATTCTTTTATTTAATTGACTAATTATTGGTACAATATACAGGGTGGAAGAGGCAGCGCTTCTTTAACTGAAACTGCATATAGGGTAAAATATTTCAAACCCAGAATTAGAAAAAATAATCAAGGCACCTCAACGGTTTGGACGTAGGATTTTTTTTTCATTTCACGATTTTTATCCATACCTGTATTTCGTGTCACGCACACATACGTATGCGACGTTGCCGCTTTGACAGGTAAGTGTGTGCGTGCCTATGTTATACTTTACAAATGGCGTTTTATTTTAAAACGATAATTTTATTATTTATTTTGTTTGAAAAAAAAACTTTTTCATTTTTGAGAATTATTTTTTTTCCGAATTATATTAGGCTTTTATAGAGTAGTTAAAACTGTGGTTTCATTTAAAGTGGCGCTGACAATTCCACCCTGTATATCTATTGTTTCGTATGTTTTTGGATTGTAATTTATTTTTTCCATGTTAAATAGTAGGTATTGACTAATAGTATATTGATTATTGTGAATCATGATAATGACGTGGCTTGATAGAAACAAAACAATAGCAAATAATAATGTATAATTAAAGCTTTATAACAGTGAAAAAGGTTAAAATGTGGCGATATGAAAATGAATTTCGGTATTAATTGGATAGGAAAATTACATGATGAATTTGTTTTAAAGTGCTGTTTAATGTCTTCTTACAGACTTATTACATTATTTTTTTTACTTTTAATCTGTATCTATATAGACATATGGTCCATGCCCTTTTTTAAACCATATATTTATTATTTATTCTAAACCTAAGACTAAACGATGCTTTAACAATTTAAAAAAAAATTGTGTACATTTTTTTTATGTTTGACAAAAACAAATGATTGGTTGATTTGAACTTGGAATCATTTCAAAACACAAGGTCTTTGATTAATTACCGTGTCATTAGTTGAATTTTGTATTTAAAATCATAAATTATTTTTAAAAACTCATTAACTAACTAGTAATATTTGTGGTAATTTATATTTATATACTATTAACTAACTGTACATATTTGTTAAGTTCTTGCTAAAAGCGGTTAAGGAGCTTTATCTTGATAGGACTCTACATTTACATCCGGGTAACGATGATTTGAAGGTTTCTAATGACTTATAGGTATCTATGCTTTTAATCGTCTACGATCTAAATATATAGAAAAATCAATAGATTCTTCTAATAATCAACAATATTTATTTATATTTTTCATTAAATAAAATTATACAACATAGAGTTAGAAACTTTATGTTTTAGTAATTTATATACTAAGTAGCTATTATATTTTTGTTGCCTAACATCTGTATTTAAATATTAACCATAATATAAACATGTACTTACTTTCAGGTGTAACTTCCCGGAAAATAACTTTAGTTTGAGCTTGGGCCGGCATCTTGAAAGTTGCACTCTTTTCGGTAAATTAAAATGTCTATTATACAATCTTATTGCAAGTAATTTTTTGTTTATTTTATTTACACTAACAGTTACACTATGGAATGATATAACTTTGTCACAATCACGTATAACTTAAAAAGAGAATAAAAACGGAACGTGCTCTACTGGTTAGAGTTCGTTCGTGACTGGCAGCCGGCAGGACTGGTGGACTTTAGTGCCGCGTGCTCCGCCTAGATGCGACAATATATTCCTATATTTCATTTATAAGCTCATACTAATGATGTTTTTGCGTCATAGAAGAAAGTGCACGTACATTTGTATTATCTTGCAATAGAGAAGATGGCGAGATGTGATCTCCCCAAGTTTTTTATTTAGTTATTGTGAAATTTATATTTCTGATTACTAGAGTGCAGATTTATGCGTTTTACCGCATAGTTCTGTAGACAGAGCAAACAAGTTAAAATTCTCCATCTCCCTCCTCGCTTTTCACTCTATTTTTAAAACATAGCATGTAGAGTGGTAGAACTCAAAGCCAACACAATTTATCTACCATTCTACTAGAGTAAAGAAATAAAAATATGGAATTGAGATGAGAGTTCCACTTCGGAGAGTGGGGAACTGAGTGTTTTCACTTATAAATCTCCATTCCGAGATCGATCTTAAGATGCTGTTTTTATTAATAAATGTTTAATTTATTAAAGAAAATGGTATCTCAAAGTCGGTATCCGAGTTGAGAGTGGTTTATAAATGCGAGCCTTAGTCTCTGGAAAACTAGCTTAATGCGTTTAATAAACTTGACTTAATGCCTTATCGTTGCAATGCTTGCAATGTCATGGTTTTCATTTAATAATGTTAAGGAATATATTATGACATCATAAATTTATGTTTACTTAAGTCAGTTTGTATTTATACCTATTAACTCAGCAAAATGCTAATTTACAAGAAACAATGCATTCTCTGTCACGTCACTAGCGATTTTATTAATTTATTTCAAAATAAATAAAATTATTAGTTTATTCTCATTTTACATTCTAGCGATTGGCCTCTTCGTTATTTATGTGTTAACTGCCATTCATCCCAACCGGCCAACTATCCATGCAATCCAACCATCTTACATTCATCTACTTAATAAGCGTTACTGCTAATGGAATTTAAGCCTAAATCTATCTCTTATACCTACGTCCTAAATACGTCTAGACGATTTATATTTTTATAATACATCTAGTTCATTCCATATGGCTGACCTCGCACTTCGATTATAATTCACTAAACATTTTATACTTTACAGAGATTTGATTACCATAACACTATGGTAACGAGAGATAAAGCGTGTTTGCTTGTATTCCAGGAAAATACGTGATCAATTTATATATTTTCATATCAATTCTCCGTATTGGGTATCTTACCTTTTTTTATTAATTGATCCTTTTCATTTACGAGTATAAACGAAATAAAGAAGGTGATATTTAAAAGTACATTATGCTTTTAGTTTAGTTTTACGATATATTTTGCATGTGGTAGGGTAGGCAGGCGGAACCTAGGTGTTCTGTCAGGCAGAGGGAACCTAGTGTTAAATTAAGTTGTTAAGTCACTCCGTTTCCCACTTTCCACTGAATTTTTTAAGGCATTGCGTATTGAGTGCTATAACTCAAGGCCCCGCTTTGCCAAAGTATAATTGAAAATATTAATAAATAATAATTCATTCCCCTGTGTGTAGTGTTTTCACTTTCAGGATCCACGGCGCATCCCCAACTACTCTAAAAATTTGTTAGGCGGTCATTCAGTATGTTAGGTCACTTTTTTGCGAGAAATGCCGCTATGCTCTACTTTCCATAATATGTTGAAATTTTTCAGAACCTAAAATAAAACTTTATATTCAAAGTTATGTTTAGCGTTTAACGTAGTAAACATTCGCTCTTTAACCTTTTAAGCGAATAAATTATTAAGTTTCTTTTCGAGTCTCATTTGCATGGCGACCTATTTACAATGACATATTACAATTTCGCAAGTTTCAGGAATTTCCCATACAGCGACATCTAGCGCAGAATAGCTTAACTATGACTACTATACAAACACTACGTAAGAATTTATTATAAACCTCGATAAAATTTGTTTAACTCTCGCTAGATGCCGCTGACAATTAAATGTATACCAGAGAACACGTTAAATCAAAATGCTCAAAATGCTTTGTATACATTTTTATTGTATAAAAAAAACCGGTCAATTGCGAGTCAAAAGCGCCGACTACTGAGGATTCCGTACCAATTCCTGGATTGTATGTCAACGGGTAGTACAATTTAAAGCTGACAAGCTTATGTTAGCGGACGTATGCACTCATTTTGTGTGACATGAACTATAATTATAAGTTTGTAATAATGTTTTTCTATGAAATACCTATAAATTTGTATAATTTAGATTTTTTCTTACATTTGTATAAATTTCGATCACCTTATGAGTTTCGAAAATTTGCGGCGTAAACTTCTGGTTTTTTTTGATTACGTTGGTTTAGCAGTTACATTGTTTTTCAGATCTAAGGGACAGTGCACCTTAGTATTTTGTATAAATTTTTACTTGATACCTCCACGCGTTCCTGAGAAAAAGGGTCTTGATAGACGGACTTCTTCACTCTGGTGAGAAGGCAAAGCGTGGCGTTGAGTACCGGCACTCAATATGAAATGCTTTGAAAATTCATTCGCTGTATGTACCTCGTAGATAGCAGCGTAGGCGTAGGGAACGTACTGTTAAACAGTCTCTTCACCACTTTCCGCTTTAAGCAGCCACTCAATTTAACAGCTTAATGTAGGTATTAGTTTTATCATTTTAATAAACAGGTACAGAGAAATATAAAAATAAATATTTCAATATACAGGGTGGAATTGTCAGCGCCACTTTAAATGAAACCACAGTTTTAACTACTCTATAAAAGCCTAATATAATTCGGAAAAAAAAAAATCTCAAAAATGAAAAAGTTTTTTTTTCAAACAAAATAAATAATAAAATTATCGTTTTAAAATAAAACGCCATTTGTAAAGTATAACATAGGCACGCACACACTTACCTGTCAAAGCGGCAACGTCGCTTACGTATGTGTGCGTGACACGAAATACAGGTATGGATAAAAATCGTGAAATGAAAAAAAATCCTACGTCCAAACCGTTGAGGTGCCTTGATTATTTTTT
>JAEBDU010006394.1:0-15261 GCA_016802625.1 Heliconius numata | reverse complement strand
ATTGGGACAAGTTTTGAATTTAATTAAGAAAGTAATATCGGGAACGTTTCAGGTAAATATCGATTAGACAATCTAGCCCCTTGTAATGACTGCTTGAAAATTCCTTCAGCAAATACAACGAAGAGAAGAGTATCAAGGATATCGAACTTGGTCCTAACTCATTCAATAGCGGCAAAGGAAGTTTAAAGCTTGTGTGGGTATTAGATAAAGATTATGGAAGGTCTTTTAAAGAGGGAAGGCACCCGAGGCGCTGGCACAAAGCCCGTTGCAGGGCCAGTACAGTCTAGCCGCAATCTCCTTGTCTCTGTCGCTTTGTATTCCACTCAGGTCATTTACTTGGAAATTAAAACTATTATTCTGCGCATATCCTTCAGAGGAGATACATAAATCTGTTTTAAAGCACTTGACTATGTAAGTCTAGACTAGGATTCATTTTAATTTATTATGTAATACTTAAATTATTATGAAAATCTGTTAATTCGATTTAAAAAATTTAAAAAAAGATAAAAGATAGCATTCATGTATATTGTAACATTCCTATCTAGGTACATCGCGGCGTTGAGTTCCACCACTCAACAACACAATGCCTTCATAATTCAGCGGAAAGTAGGGAACGGAATGTCTTAACACTACGTTCCCTCTGCCAACTTTAAGAAAAACAACGTGAGCCATTATATTAGTGTTATTAATAGTTTTTGTACTTATTTAGCTAATATTAATTTCTTATCTCCCGTGAGATGGACAAAGCTAACAATATCTACACAATATTCGCAGCTTAAGATTATTATGTTCCCTCGCTTAATACAATAGCTTAATATAGAGATATCATAGTAATATCAAAATAAACAAATAGACTGTTTATACATAATTATTATTAGGTAAACTTAGATGAAATTCGATTAATTATATTCAATTAAAAATTAAATCAGCTTCTCGCTGTATCCCGCATACAGCATAGGCAGTAGTGCTAAGACTAAGACACTCCGTTCCCCATTTTCTGCCGAATTCTAGAGGCATTCCGTGTTGAGTGGCAGTAATTAATGCCGCGTTCTGCCTCGACACCAGAGCGAAGAAATGGAAATATAAACGTAAATAAATATTTCACTTCCTCGAGTGGGGATCGAACCCACATCCGTCGCGTTATAGTCACACCCATGTGATGCTGCTCCATGACGGCCTCTTCAGTAGAACAAAGTGACAGACTACAATTAGAATTTGCAATAAAGCATATTACTTAACTAAATAGTTCCAGATATTTGCATATGCAACGAGTGACGTCACACGCTCGCCAGACGAACCGGTACATCCTGGACGAGACCCCGGTGCAGACTTCGCCAATCATTCTGGAGTACATGTCATTTCCATTAAGCTGACACAAGCTTTACTAAAAGCTTTAAAGCACTCTCATACAGATATGTAATAAAACTGTAAACGGTGTCAAGTGTAATATTGACGGCGATAAATTTAACGATATTGTTAGAACGGATGTATGGGATTTGGAAGAGGAAATATAGAGTTAAGACACTCCGTTCCCCACTTTCCGCCGAATTTTGGAGGCATTGCGTGTTGAGGTGAAATAATAGAGTTAAAACAAAGGTATTATTAGGCATCTTTTTTTTAACTTATCAAGAGATGTTTTTTTCACACCATTATAAACATTTCTTATTATTTTTAAGAAAAGATGACAGTAAAAAAACATCCTCTATTTTTGAAATTGGTTAATATTGCACTTGAAAAGCGAACACGATCAATAGAATAGATAGCAAATATAATACAATCTCAGCACTCTATTGACTTAACGAAAAGTGGGTGTAGGTAGTTTGCAGCACAAAGGTCAAGACAAGCTGTAGAATCGTTTTTATATTCTAATGTAAAATATGCATATTGCGTGAAAAGTAGCACTTTGGTCGCACTTAGCAGTGTAGGCAGAGAGAGCCTAGTGTTAAGACACTCTATTCCCCACTTTCCACCTAATTCTGGAGACATTGCGTATTGAGAGGAGGAACTCAACGCGTCGCGTTGCCTCATAACCTTTATTTTATAAATTAAATTAGAATAAATAACAATCAAAAAAACATTTACATAATTATATAATATGGGCAAAATATAAAATTCATACGCAAATTTTGCCTCATGTCTGCCGCCGCCTTAACTGCTTTATTATTGAGGCTCCATAGCCCAGGGTACCTTATTGGAACTATAGGAACCTACACAATCTTGTCTCGTATATATTTTACTATCTACAATGTTAGTTAGGCACGGCTGTTCCCATGATTGATTTGATTGGGTTTAGAGAAACATTGATAGATTGCATACAATAGAGATATTGGTTTTAGATTAGTTTAACATATAATTTTGATTTTACTTAAGCTTTGTTTAATTATTTGTATTTAATTAAAGACTTTTTGATTTTGAGGCTAGTTGTAGCGTGGAGCAAAGGCGACAGGTTGTGGGTTCGATCCCCACATTTACACTCGAGGAAATTAAATATTTAATATTTTCTTTTTTCGCTGTGGTGTCAAGCTGTGACCTAGCACGTATTGCCTCCAGAATTTGGCGGTAAATGAGGAATAGAAGTGTCTTAATGGGAACATACTAAATATTTCAATTCTTCTAGTGAGAATCGACCCCAAATCTATCGAATTGACAGTAACACACCACTGCGCCACCACTGGCATTAGATAGGGCTTGTAATAATGGCGATTATCAAAAGTTACCTCAAATAAAACTAAAACAGAAAATCTTAAGAATATAATTCCATAATCTACAACCAATAGAATTGCAATTCAATTATATACATTTCAATCACGTGTAACGCGCGTTTGATCTAGTCCACGATCCACGCCTACGAGCTACGTCGCGCCCGGAGTGCTTCGTATCGATTTGTCGTATGCAGACTATTAGGACATAACTACTGAATAATATACATACATGGGTCATTCTAGCGAAAATACGAAATTCATGTCCTAATTGATTTTTTCTAAGTAGTTATGAAATTTAAGCAATTATTATTATTTTGTTACTAAGTATGCAATAGTGCATACATAATACCTATAAGACTTTCTAGTAAACAAGATATCTGATATTTCTTTTCCCTATGTTAACATCAGAAAAACATTCCCTCGCTATGTCCCAAACTCCAGATTCAAATACTCTATGGTCGCTAAATTAATACATTTCGCTAAATTTTGTGTCAGACTTTTACTGATCGCTTAATATAAAGTGGTTTTCTTAAAATATTCATAATTACAAAAAAATAAGTAAAGGTAATTGAAACTTATGCTTTTGTTTTACTTTGTCCCAAAAACAATAATCATTCCTTCACACTTGTGTTCACAGCTCATTTTTTAACGTGTTATTTGAATTACATTACCGCACTCATTTGTTTTTGATAGTTGGCAGTGTTGCTAATAATTTACTATAGTGAATTCATCTTGTGCATGCGCATTGTTTCTATTAAGAAAAGATTTAGTTCATAATTTACGAAGTTACATTTTTGACCGTCATTACATCACATCTTATAAAAATAAGGTAATTAATTTTAACTAATTAACTAATCAACGTTAACGTTGGTTTTGGTAACTAATAACGTGACCATAAAATGCAATACGAAAGAATGCATTTTTATGTGCGTTTTTGGCAGTAATGTTTAATTACATCATTCCCTCACCGTCATTCCCTCATAATTATCTGTAGTGCGGGAATGGTGCGAGTTGAGGGAATGATTATTTTAACCGTGCGCTTTGTAGGCTTTGTGTGTTTTGGCTGCATTAACGCTAATTGGTCTTTGCTTTCTCGTCTTGGAGCTTTATTAACATAAATATTGCAAAAAAAATCATTAATTAATGACACACAATTAAAATTGAAAAAGAAAGAGTATGATCGGAAAAGTAAAGGAAAATGAAGAGTTATCTTATCAATTTAGAAAGACTTCGCGAAAGAGTAAGAAAAAAGGACAAGTAAAACCTGTACCTGAAATAAGTTCAAGGGAAAAAAGACTAAAACGAAAGAGTTGGAATAAAAAATTGTCAAACCTATACAGATTGTTGACATATAGGGTATAAAAAAGGTGTGCTGTGTAAGAATTCAAGTTCTTTATGGCTTTACTAGGCAACAAAGTACTCTTCATACAGGTGTACTTTATTTATCGTCGCAATGGTGCTGTCAAAGTCCACACTATTAGCTCTCTATCTAAAAATAACCGACACGATAATTTAAATGGCTTAAAAACTAAGATTTGAACATTCATATAATTCACATCTTGAGTGATAGTCCAGTTAATCAGTACAAGAACAAGTTAATTTTTCACATTGTATTTCGACATATAAATAATTTATATCCGAGAACGAGATTATTTTCATGGCATTATTCGTAACCAGGCCATGGAAAATGTACGCCCGATGGTATGGGAGGAATTTTAAAAAGAACTGCCGATAGAGCTGTGCCTGAAGGCTTTGATACCGTGAATTTCATGAAACTCAAAAATATATATTACTCGAAAGATATCTTTCAATAATATTAATTGAAGTAACCACCGCTGATATCGTAGGGATAGAAAATTTAGTAAGCCTATCAGAATCAATCGCTGCATTTCGTGGAACTCAAAAAAATCTCGAGTTCATAAATCTTTCGTGCAGCGATTGCACTGGCAAGTGTAGTCATTATTATTAAGGGTATTACTCGTCTTCCAAGAATAATTCTGGTATGTAAAATTCAAGAGTGCATCCGATAGTAAGCAATGTTCAAAAGATATCCCTGATGAGAATGTTATAGGAAAAGATGCAGATTATAATATATAGATAATATAGGGATATTATCTATATATTATAATCTGGACCATGTTATTATTAATAATAAAAATAATAACACTCTATTGCACATTTGCAATTGGATTATACATTTGATTTACACAGTACATATTATAAGATCAATGTGCAATGGCGGCCTTATCGCTAAGAGTGATCTCTTAGAGGCAACCAACAATACAAGATCTATAAAAAAACGGTGTAAAAAGTATTAAATGGGACGTTAAGATTTACCTATAGACATAGATGATATGGAGCATGGATGGACTAATTTCTTCAGTTTTTGAAGAAATTTTTGAAAGTGCATGTGACTAGAGGCTCTATAACTTGGAAATGGTCGACATTAACAGTTGAACAACTGTATAATTGGAATGATATATTTCAAAAGACTTAGCCTCCAACATTAATAAAAAGAGGATGCTACTTCGTAAGGGATAAGGGTGGATAAGAGTGATTAACTGAGTTGATCAAAGAAAGATTTTGATATTTACATTTAATATTTTATCATTCTCTCTTATGTTTTTGAAACTGATTTTCATTGTTTTGGCGAGTTGCCCTTTTTATTTAATATCAAGAATTGTATTTTTCCTTTCACTTTATTAGTTTGTAAGTAATTTTAAATAAATCAATAGTGCCATTCGCTGTGGTTTTCAAAACAAAAGACAATATTTTAAGTACAAAAATTGACATTATTAGATTTGTGAGAAGAATTATTAAGTAAATGTTACTTTTTCTTTGTTATTTAAAGTATAATACGAGATTTCTTTTGTCATTAAACATGTCTTTTAGTATTTAGTTGTCATAAATATAATAACACTCATTCCCTCACGTACCGCATAATTCCCTCATTTTAAATTTTTTTAATTATCCTCTTAATCCCATGAAAACCCACTTATTTTGGGGACCACTATATCATTGATATTTAGTGACACTAGTACTATAAAATTCACAGAAAAGAATAGTTAAATATTGCAAATATTTTTCACAAATTTTTGAAACCCGAATTTCGTATTTTCGCTAGAATGACCCACATACATACATACAAACGGACAGAAATATAACGGACAGAGGCCAGCGACTGGTTCTGGATTCAATCCCCATTCGGGGAATATTTATTCAAATTTATATTTTCATTTCCTCGCTTCGTTGTTGAGGCAAAATGCGGAGTTGAGATCCGCCATTTAACAGGCAATGCCTCCAATATTCGGCGGACAGTGAAAAACGGAGTGTCTTAACACTAGGTTCGCTCTGCCTATCCTGCTATGCGCGGAATACAGCTTGAAGCTGATTTCATAATTACATACATATGTCATTTCGTTTTAACATTTATATGAGATTTGGTTAAATTAGTTTGAAAATAGTTTGTGCAGTGATATTTGTTTGTGTTTAGAGTTTCTGAGTTATTTTGGAACAAAATGCATTTCGTTATGTAGCTTTTTGACATCATAGAACTAAAAGTCATTTATATGATTTTTTTATAAAATTATTAATCTTCAATATATTCATCTCTGTTGTGTACTAAAATGAATGCTATTAAATTGATTATGCAATACGAGCATATATTATACATATACCTACATAAAGTTAAATGTTTTCAAAGACAAAGATTTTTAAACAGTGTCTCTATATTTTTTAATACAAAATATAATAATAGCACTAAAAATATTTGCTGGTTTCATATGCATGTAGATTATGTAATTTTCTTCCATAAAAATGTTAAGTCGGCATATTGCATAACTGTTTTATATCGAGTAGAAGATACTAACAGATAGAAGATTTTTATAATAAATTCCAGTGTGACTGAAAACACGACAGGTTGTGGGTTCGATTCCCACTCGAGTGAATTAAATATTTAAAGTGGGGAGCGGAGTGTCTTAACACTATGTTCCCTCTGCCTCCTGCTACCTGCGATATACAACGTGAAGCTGTATATATTATAAAATAGCAACAGATATATGAAAGATTGCTGACACTTAATTTAATAAAAAGGTAATTTATCAAGGGCACAAAGTAAAGCTGCAAAATCGACTGGTTGTGGGTTCGATCCCCACTCGAGAAAAGGAAATATTTATTTAAAATTTATACTTCTTCGCTCCGGTGTCAAGACAAAACGCGGCGTTGAATTCCGCCACTCAACACGCAATGCCTCCAGAATTTGGGGAAAATGGGGAACGGAGATTCCCTCTGCCTACACTGCAGTATGCGGGATACAGCGTGCAGCTGATAGATAGATAACATTATATAACAGCATCAATAAAAAAAGTAATAAACTCGCGAAACATTCTCAAAATAACCATTTTCCATACTTATTTGGTAGATAAAAGCAATTCTAAAGCGCATCTCTAGAACATTTATCTTAACATTAAGTACATGAGCTATTGACACAGTTGCAGGCCCGCAGTACACGGGTGGAGACGGGCGCCGCGGGCAAGCTGCCAGCGAGGATGTGTATGGCGTTATTTAAGATATTTGCTTGTTTTTATAATAATATCGTTTTTTCGTGTTAATTGTAACTTTAACTAACTAAACTAACTTTTTACTGTAACTTTTTCTTGTAATATTCTTATATTAATGATAATTTGAAGGTTAGTAAAGGAAACAGTTATTGCTTTTTCAATAATTTTTTATTACGTAATATAAGAGCTGAGGATCGAGTGGGGTGACGAGAATTGGGCAGGCCTATGTCCAACAGTGGACAAGAGATGGCTGTTGATGATGATGATGATGACGTAATATACGGTTTATCAAAATAATTGGATAAAGAAAAAATATCTATAAATTTATAACTTGTTATAACTGAAGAGAAAATAGCTTAGTTTAGCTTCACACTGTATCCCCCACAAAGCAGTATTGATGAAGGGAACCTGAAAACCTAGTGTGATACTTCCATTCCCCAGTTTCCGCTAAATTCTGGAGGCAGTGTATATTGAGTGGCGTATATATGAAGTGGTGGCAGTGTATATTAAATATTTCATTACCCCGTATGGAAATCGAACCAACAATCTACCTACAAAAGACAAAAGATTTTTCAGTTTTCTTAATATGGTCTTTTTATATATATTTGTCGCTAGCCTATATACAGATAGACTTATAACAAAATAATACTAAGCCATAAATAATTAATATTTCATACATAATCAACAAGTAGATTTACATTCATACAAAGTAATTCAACTGTATGAGTCACCCACGAATCAATAATACCGCAATTAACGTACAAGTTCGACCAAGAGGGCGAGCTAACCCGACTACATTATTACGGCAGCACGTTATTACAAATACAATATATGTATGTATTTGTTTAATTATTTGTGTGTGATTTTGTATATATTTACATTTTTTCGTATGAAATATTCAATATTTTTATTTCCTTGCTCTAGTGTTGTATGTATTTCACGGTGTTGAGTTCTGCCACTTAATATGCAATGCCTTCATAATTTTCTCCACTTTCAGTTGAAAGTAAAAACCAGAATGAGTGGTCATTGCGTTTTTTAATAGGTAATCTATATCTATACTTATAATAAAATTGTAAGAGGGTCGGTGTCTGTACTTGGAAGATATTTTAAAAACCTTTTGTCGTTTTGTCTGTTTGTACGGGTTTCACTATTGGATTCTGGCAAGCTGTCGAAAACATATAGGTTTTATTTTATTACGAATACTATCGGTGCATAAATAAAAAAGTTATGGCAATTTAAAGTATTTAGTTCGACAAATTTGTTAATTGCCGTAACAGTTATTTTATACAACTGTTTTACTGAATTGACTGAATCTTTAGTTTCCAATTTCTTTATTAATATTTCTATTTCAAGCGGGCGTAGCCCCACACGGGCCCACGGGCCCACTAGTAAGGAATAAATTAGATTAACTAAATGGGTGAGAAAAATACGGCTAACTGTAAAGAGAAATTAGCTAACTGTATAGAGAGATAAAGAAAGCTTCCGAACAGGGAACAGGAATAAAACGCCAGAATGTGCCAAAATAAGAAAACAGAGTGGCCAAATATACAAATGAATCAGTATCGATCGCTATCTAAAAATAATGGTGGTAGGGTTTGTTAAGGAAATCTTATTAAAAAAAATCAGCATCACGCTATATCCCGCGCACAACAGGGAAGGTAGATGGAACCTCGTATTAAGTACTACGTTCCCCATTTTCCGCCAAAAACTGGAGGCACTTGCGTCACTCAATGCCGCGTTTTCCCTCGACACCAGATCGAAGAAATGGAAATGTTTAAATATTTTATTTCCTCGAATGGGCATCGAACCCATAGCCGCGTTACAGTCAAACACTTATGCTTTTACTGACGACTGGATCGTCTTAATGTTATCATTTAAATTAAATATAAATAACACAACTTGAACTATTGAACACTAGTAATTTCTTTACCTTATCAATGGGCGTCATCGCAATACAACCGAGTCTCAAAAAGGAAACGGAAATACTATAAAACACATAATAATAATAGCCACTGCCAAGTTTCTCTTGTGCGTCTTGTTTAAGACACAACGATAGTTATGTCTGTCTGTTCAAACAAGTTATTTGAATAGTTCAGTTAGCATCTTTTACTAATTAACGAATGAACGTTGTGCAATTTATTCGCTTGTTACATAAATTTATAATGGAACTAGGATAGTATATTATATGGCTACGTATATATGTATATTATTATGTAAAAGAAATGTCCTATATGTCTCTAAATATTTGCCAATGTCCTAGTAGTTTACGGTAGGCAGAGGAAAAATGAGAACCTAGTTCACTTCATTTTCATTAATACAGTTCCGTTCCCTAGGCAATGCGTGTTGAGTGGTATAATTCAACGCCGCGCTTTGCCTCGTAGCCGATATCGAACCCCAAAACTCCGCGACAGTTTAAGTAGACCTAGTAGATAGCAAGTTATTTAAAAAGAATTTTTAGAAAATTAGGTTTTTTTAAGTAAAAATGCTTAAAGCACATTAGGTATTTGGCAGTCTATTCGTATACAATAAAAAAATAAAATACAAAAGTAAAATACCTGCCGTTTCTTTATAAAAAATTCGATACAAACAAACTAAAGCTCGTGGGAAGTATCTAATCACTTTGTCTATTTGTCAAGCGACCCGCTGGAGGTTCCTCGCACAAAACTTTATACTTTTGTTTGAATTCGTGTGAACTCGATATTGATTTTATCTTTCTGCACTTGCACTTTAACCTACTTTACCAAGATCCTTGATTTTTTTCCTTTTAAGAGAATTCACCTCATACCTATGGCCCTTATATATTTTTTCCTTGACGTCAATAAAAAAAGTATATATACTAGAGCTGCTTGTCTGTCTGTGACATTATAGCCCAGAAACATGTATTTTTTATGCATATTTGTTTAAAACGTGACTTTTATGTTTAAATACTGTATTTCTAGCCATGATTTAAGAAAAATGTCAAATCTGCCAATATTGGTAAAGTATAAGAATATTTTATCAATAGTGCCTAAATATAGCCTTTGTAAGATACTTAAGTCTTCACCAACTTACGGCAGCATTTGGATTCATTGAATGTAATTTTTGTTGAAAGATTTAAAATTTTCTATGTTTATTGTCATTACATTTTTTATAAATCAAAATTTATAAGCGATATATAATGTAACTATAAAATAAAAATGGAAATGGATGTAAATATAGGCACAATAGAGGTGTCTTCCTATACCTATTTGTAACATAGTACCGCCAGTCTGATTAGACAAGTGCGGCGTTCAGTTTCGCTTTCCATCACCAGCATTTTTACTTTCCTTACACAAACGTGGAAGTTTTTGCACATACAACGGATTGGATATTTAATTAAAACTACATCAATAATTTCACAACCATATAAGTTAACTTTTAGTTCAACACAAATCAGTTTCTAATTAAGCAATTCGAAACTAACGAACGCTCAAGGCAGCCATTAATAATTTTGTGTTTTCGCCAGTGTTAATGCCGGCTCTTTACCCAGGACCCAGGGGACGCGACGAGCCAAAGTTGGCAAAATGTCAAACTTGCCGGCAAAATTTCACTGTGACCTTAGAAATATTCCTAATGAATTATGGAAATATTTCCCAAGGAAATTGCTAATATTAAATTGATATAATGTTACAAAGATTTAGGTTAATATAAATAACAACACTTAATTAAATTAAACAGTGATTTACTATGCACAGTAGTGTGAGTAGGTTCAATTCGGTAAAGTGAAATTTGTCGTGCTATTCATTTTGATTTATTTTTTTGTACATATTAGAGTCCATCATTAATGACATGGCCTATGCTTAGACCTAAAAATCCGATTAATACACTTTTTTTATAAAATACATATATTTATATTCTCAAGAAGACGCATAATTTTTTACTGGTTTCTGGTAAAAATTAATAATAATATTTAATTACCTCCAGTAGGAACAACTCCACAACCTATCGCGTTTACAGTTGCACGCTTGTGCCCCTGGGCCACAACTGGCATCTAAATATAATCTTCTATATCTATATATATAAAATCGAAAGGTCACTCACTCATCACGAAATCTCAGAAACTACATGTGCTAGGAATCTAATATTTTGCATAGGAGTTACTTATAGGACATAGGTGCTCGCTAAGACGGGAATTTGCAATATTCGACTTCTAAGGGGTTGTTTTTGGGGTCGAAAGTTTGTATGAAACTTCGTTACTACAAATGCTAGGAGTCTCAAATTTTGCATAGACGTCACTAGGACGTAGTCATGGAGACAGAAATTAATAATAACATAGTTCACGCGGGTGAAACCGCGAGCGGGCCGCTAGTATTCAATAAAATGTTTACGTCAGAGAAATCACAAAAGTGACTCGATGTTAAGTAAAACCACCAGCTTTTACCAACAACTGTTGAGTAACGGTGAAGGCGAGCATTAACATTGTCTTTGTAGTTTGTTTACCAGTGCTTACGTCTACCCGCGGGACACCCCCGCCAGATCCCCCAGGCCCCGCCAGGGGGCATGGCGGAATTGGCAAAATGTCAAGCAGAACATTGCTGTGACCTTACGAGTGTTAAGCTTTACGGTTTTTAAGGACAGAAATTATGTTTTAATAAGTCAAGTGTTATTAATATTGTGCTTGTTTTTTTATGTAATTATTTTTTTTATTAAGTGTTATTTTAATGTTGTAAATAACTTGATTATATTTTTATTTTTAGCAATGGATTTATATCAGATGGTTTTATATGTAAATGGTTAATTTACTACAAATGGATAAGAAATATTTTAAGAAGATTGTCCTCTCAAAATATGTAACTTACTGACATCTTGCCTTTCTTATAAAGAAACCGGTAAAAAATATACAATTAGTGCTTTAAGTTTACTGTAGATGGCATTAATTTGAAATGATCTAAAAAAATTTTTTTATAAATATTATAACTTACTGAGTTTTATTATTTCTTTAAACGAAACATATGTATCAAATGAAAATTGAATTTGCATAACTTAATATTTAAAATTTTAATGTAATTATATTAAAAAAATAAAAACAATTTACGTTATAAAATATATTTTTATTGATACATTAACGCCCAATGTTAATAATCAATCCTAATCCATAAATTGCAACCTTAGATTGAAATAGACAGAGATGGAGGTAGGAATGCAGGTTAGTGATTGGATAGACATGTCGAACAGAACGAGATAGACGTTAACTGGAGATAGGAGATACATTATTAATATTGGGCGTTAGACCACTAATTGATTCACAATATACATAATACATATTAAAAAAAAACTCCTAAATTATTTAACAAAAGATAATTAACACTTATAAACTAATAGCTACCATTCAGCACTTAAATTTTAATTGTATGGCTTTTTTTTTTCTACTAATTTAGACTTAAAGACAAAATTTCAAAATGTATTACGTATCTTTAACAAAAATGTATAATATTAATATTCTACTGCAAAATGTATCATGAAAATAGAAAATAATAAAGATACTTTTTGAGTTTTGACTCTATGAAAACAATTATAATATATTAAAAAAATATATTATATTGCCTGAAGTTTCCTTGTAATAAAAATACAAATAAAATTGTTTACTTTGTTTAAAATACTTTAGTTCAATATAAACCACATACTCGATTAGCAGGGACCGCTTTGTCTGAAAAAAAAAACATGTGCATATAAAAAAAATGTTTTGAGCAAATATAGGCAAAATTTTATTATTAACTTTAATAAAATTAATAATAATAACTGGGGCGATATTGGGGTATTTGGGCAATGAAAGAGAAAAAGATATAAGTGATTAATACCTATGAGGGGGAAAAAGTTATTATTATTTCACAATTTTGTTAAGAAAATGCCAAAATGTAACATTTGAGCGGATTTCATATTTAAGCACTTTAAGCTACACAAAAAGTTTTTTAGGAATCAAAAATCCCGTATAATCAAAATTATGGACTCTCTCTCATACTGGAGGAAGTTTTTAATCTATAATTAACACAAATTTTGGTTCTTCCTATGGAATACGCATACCTAGAGATATTTAAATTTGTCTACATATATTATTTGATAAGTTGAGTAATTAATGCTCTTGTATACTAAAACACCAAAACCATAACCATGTTCAGTATATTTGTACTAATTAAACTTTCTACAGGCTTTTTTTATTTATGTTTTTCATTTAGCAAAGTAAAAGGAAAGACGAGAAGAAACATTGAGTAACGAAACTCATCGCCGGGCTTTGTCTTACCAGAGCGAAGAAATGAAAATGCCTAATTTATAAGTTTTATTCTTATTTTTCTAAACATTAAACTTAAAATATAGTTTACCTATCATTTTAGGATACGGCAAATTCAAATTGTCCATTATATCAATAAACTCATTCAACGATTTTGTCAATCTTGGATTATATTTCTTTTCTTCTCCCACAGTAGTTGCAGTTTGTCCTCTATAATCGTGGGCCGGGTATAATATATAGAAATCTGGTAAAGTAAATATTTTACTATGAACCGAATTGTATAATGTTTCTGAAGAACCTTCCTGAAAGTCTGTTCTGCCACAACCTCTTATTAAGAGAGTGTCTCCTGTGAAGGCTATACCCTGAAATTTATATTATTATAAACAATTATAATAAGTAAGTGTAAGCATTTTTTTATACCTTTGTTGTGTCGCGCATATAGCGAGATAGCCAGATGAACCTGGTGATAAAACATCCCGTTCCAGACTTTTCGTATAATTTTCCAGACGTTTTCCTATTTTCCGCTTTTGTCTCGTTACAAGATCGACGAAATGAAAATATTTAATTTTCCTCGAATGGGAATCGAGCCCACGACTTGTCGCGTACACACACACGTTACTCTACCTCGTACCTCTCATCAGATATCCAAACCTAAAATATATATTAAAACAAAACTCACTTGTTCATGACATATATATGTTAAACAACCATTAGTATGTCCAGGGGTCGAAGTCGCTAGTAACTGCTTCGATCCAAATTTTATTGTATCTCCGTCCACTAAATGTATATCAGCTTTAGCCCCTGATGCCTTTCCAATTACACTTTTTGTATTGGGTATTAGAGATTTTAGTTTTCCCGTACCAGTTATATGGTCAGCATGCATATGTGTATTCACTGGAATTAAGCAATGATTATATTTGCAATAATACTTATGATGTTTGAATGTAGGAGGGGAAGCAGAAGCCTAGTGTTAAGACACTTTGCTCCCCACTTTCCGAATTCTGGGTGTATAATATATTAATATTTATATTGCAAGATAGAGAGAGAATTCCTTTAAAAATATCTCTGTCATATATTTGGTGTGAGTGGGTAAATAAAAATATTTAATGTTCCTCAGTAGGTATTGAACCCACAATCATCGCATTTGCATTCAGACACTGTGCTACTACACAATGGTAATATAATACACATATAAATTTTGAAATTTATTGACAACTTTGTTTCTTCACTGTATGGCGATAAGGCTATAATAGTCTATTGTTTCTAAGTTCATCATACAACATCATACATTTTATTATTTATGAATTTTATGATCTATAAATAAATAATAGTTGCATTCACAAATACACTGTTATGAAACATTGTATGAGAAAATTGCACACAGTTTATTACTTCTGTTATTTTACTACTTATTATATTTACTTTAAAATGAAAATGATTTGCTAATATCATTTTTTCAATATATTTTTGCTTAACTAATAAATTATTACACTATATGTATTGTGGAATCTACCACATCAGCAAACTCAACACTTTCTCTAACAATTATAGGTAAGCAAAAAATTAAATAATGGCACAGTTCTGGATTCTATCCACACCAGGGGAATGATTTGATTATATTTCTTTGCTCTGGTTGATTCAGATAATACCTGGCAATAACAATCTGCAGATAAAAGAGAAAAGATTTATAAATACCTCTTAAATTATTGACTAAGGTAGCAAAACAGAAGTTATTATAACTTACTTGCATAAACCA
>JAEBDU010006393.1:0-14958 GCA_016802625.1 Heliconius numata | reverse complement strand
TGCTAACTAATATAAACAGAATAGATTAGCTTGATTTTTTCGTTACATCGCTCGTCACGATTTAAGAGACGAAAACATCAACGTATTTATGAGACCAGCAGCTTCTGCAGTACCAAGTCTGCAGCACCACGGGGTAGACCACTACTCCCAAAAAATTTGCTAGCAACTGAGACGTGCAATGTGCCATAAAAAAAACGCGTTGATAGTGTCAAAAGTGTTATAAAACATTTCGTGTCACAAAAATAGTTTCGAAAATTTAGATACTATATGTGCCCATTGGCCCCATTTAAGGACGGCATTTTTTTTATATTTAAATAAAAAAAAAAAACTTTTTTTTAACGTTTTTTATTTTCTTACATCGATATCTATCAATTATTACCGAAAAAACCTTTGATTTACTGCTAGTTTGGCTATGGGTCTAAATGGGTTAATCAAATATATTAAAGTGTAAAATAAATCAAATAAAATTAAAGCCACTAAAGACTAGAGTCAAATATAATTATAATTAAATAAATTTAATATATTAACGCATTAACCAGATTTCTAATACTTTTGAATCGATGCAGGTCTTCTATGCAGCATCCACTCAACGCTAATGAGGCCATTTCATCCATTAGACTATTTAGTAATTAGGTAGGTACTAGGCTGCGGATGAATCGCTGTTAGCTAAACATACCATTTATCAAGGTGTTTATTTAGAATGTAAGAACTTAGTTAATTAATAAAATATTTGGGAATATTAACAATTATATGACATTTTAATAACATTAGAATATAATTGACGAGTACGTACATAATCTTTATCTTTATAATTAAGTGAGGAATGGAGTGTCTTAGCACTAGGTTTCCACTGCCTTCTCTGCTATGTGCAGGATACAATGTTAAGCTGAAATTATTATGATATTACAGACAAACACACATTTCTATATTGACTAATTACTTTTAATTATCTAACCACCGTTATTCAATGAAATATACGAATATATCCAGTTGAATGGAAACGTTCGACTTTGTTCAGATCTTGTTAGTAAAGTGCAAACTCAGCAGAACTGTTACTGCGGTATCTGAAATATCTTCCTTATCCGCCGACTACGAGAACCGAGATTGGTCTCTGGGAGCCGGTAAAAATAAAAACTACAAGCATTTCACTTAAACTTCCAGACATTTTACATTCGCTGGAATAATAAATTAACTATTAAATAATAACAATAGATTTCTAGTGTTTTTTTTTGTAGTAAGTTTATCTTTTAAAAGACTTATCTTTATAATGACTATGATATAGTGCTATCTTCAAAGATAAAAATACTGTAAAAACTTTACGTTTTATTGAATTTTTCTTTTTTTACTTTCGCGCTTTAAATCGAACCCACAACCTATCGCATTAATAATCACACGATAGATAAATTATAAGGAGGCCAATCGTGGCTTCTCCCCCACGATTGCTTTCTAATAATCGATAGAACGTTTTAAAAAAGCTAAATAAATATATACCTAGAAAGACCCTTGGTTATATCTGAAACAGAATAATCAATGAGCTCGAAATAAGTACTGGCGATGCTGACATCAAAACCCCATCAAGTGGTAGCGGCACAGTGATCTGAATTCGATGTGCGTGCGTCCACTGTTCGCGTATACGTAGAATAAAACCTGCTTCGGGAAATCCATTTATAAAGAAAATCGTTTTCCCACAGCGATCTTTTTTCTAAGATCCAGTAACGTTCTATAGAGGGTTTTCTTAACTTTAAATCTCTAGGTGAATGCAAATATCTTAGTAAATGGAAAATACCTTTTTCTTATGCTTCTTCCTTGGAAAAAGTGCTGCTGAGATGAGAATTTTTAAAGAAAATTGTTAAGGTTTAAAATGTGTTGAAAATATTTTTTTTAAATATTATTAGTATTTTTTATGAAATCAAGAATAACGTGAACGAGAAAGCACTATGTAAGTGAACTTATCATTCAATCACTCATTCACCATAATTTATTTTCTAGATAGATCGACGGATGACCGGCAGACAGGCAGACGGACAGAAAAGTGATTCTATAATAGTTCCTTAAAAGGTACGGACGAACTCTAATAAATTAAATAAATTAGCAAATAGACCCAAAAATCAGATGAACTGAACAGCAATCGAATGACGTTTATGTCTTATTTTTGTTCCGAGACATTTCAGACATTGAGACACTTCAGTTTAAGTTACGACAGGAGTAGGTAAGTTTGAAAGTTAAGCAATAATTCCGTATTCCTTGTTGATGGTCTATAAATGTTTATTTAAAGATAGCACTTTGCTGGTGGACTTATAGTTTTATATTTGTTTGTTATTTGTTAGGCTACTTGGGCTATTAATGATTTTAATAATTAGTGTTACAACTTTTATAATTTTTCATATTTTTTAAATATTATTCTTCGCTAAGGAAATAAAAATATTTTTTTAAATATACAACGATTTCAAACAAGCACTCTAACTGATGAATAACTAAGCCATATGTTTTTATTATAGAACTTATTTACGTTAGAGGGAGATTTTTGTGTGTGTGCATTACCCAAAGGTGCTAAGAATGATCATTTGCCAAAACGGAATAGGATTAATAGCTTTTTTAACACACTAAGGTTAGAAAAATAAAACATTTTGATTTTGATGGTATCACAGAGGAGTGGGTTCGAGTCCTGCTACGTTTGTTAAAAATACACGAGTACAATCACCCAATAATTATAATCATAGTGCCTAAGGAAGAAAATCGTTTGAACCCATACTTATATACATTACTACATATGACTTATTATATAAGTATAACTTATTCCTTATAACATTATAATTAATACTCAATATGCCACCGCCATATTATGTGATCAAATAATTTCGTTAATCCAAATATTAATAACATAGGTAACACTAAATATAAATTCCACATGCACAAATACGTGTAATCTAAATCAAACACGTACATTCGATGGAGTTTCGTGGTTCATTAACGCTATAAGCCTATATTAATACCTTGGAAGTAACACGCTAACTCTCCTTCTTACAATACAATACAGTATAAGCTGTATTGCTCCTTGAGCGACGGTGTTTAAATGTTCGTTATACATTGAGAGTTGTGTATGTATAATATTTTTTGTCGTTAATTATTTATTTGAGTACTAGTTAAGGTATGGTTAAGCTACATTTGTATATAGCGATTTCAAAGATTTCTCAAACGTTCAATAACGTATAATATAAGTAAATGGAATTAAATTAATATTGTTTTATTGTTTTACATTTACTAGGAAATAGGCGAATTTAAGACTGTTTTTCTACATATAACATTGGATAACATTGTCAGAAATAAAGCAAATTAAAATGGGACCACACGGAAAGCACCAACTTTCATATGAAAATAGAATTATGAAAATCGGTTCACCCAATAAAAATTTTTTGAGGCAACAACATAAAAAAATCTAGTCTAATTGATACCTTCCTCTTTTACAGAAATCGGTTAAAAAATACACATGTATATAATCCCATAAAATATCCCAGAGCCGTCAATGTATACCTAAAATATATTAATAGATAACTTGGCTCGCCACCGTATCTGTTCGTTCCGTTTAATGAGAAACTAACTACTCCGAGGCAAGATTATGGACGCGGTAGCAAATGAGTTTATAGCGTGGTAATAATTTGCCCTCATTGTGTTATTAGGTACTGCGGAACCCTAACGCTATTATTTGTTATTGACTGCTTATTTGACCTATTTTTAGTGTTTTGTTTTTTGTTTAGCTTTCTGGAAAATATGGTAAAATCTAAGCTACCTAGGATAGGACACGTTTTTCACTTTCCACCTGCCATAGAAGAGTTTGGAGCTGCGGAACTCAACGCCGCGCAGCATGCTAGACTACGGAATACGATTAGAATTCACTCCGTAGTGTGTGTTGTCCGATACGTGCCTAGTACGCTGAGATGGTTAGAAACTAAATTTTCACGTATAAAATATTTAGAATTTGATCCTCAATCGTTTGCTGCGTATTTTAAAATTAACATATTGGAATTATGTAATGTTATATTTTTTGTTGCATTAATATATTTAAAAATTGTATTTCTCTTACTTAATATATATAAAAAAAGTTCCATAAAGTAACATTCAATAAATTTCATTTCAATGAACATTTTGTATTAAGCCCACAATCAACATACGAAATCTTATAAGCTCCAACTTCTCCCTTATACTTTAAGTTATAATCTCGCTTACAATATTACTCATGGGCCACCGAAAATATAACATTTTACAGAGCCGATAGTTAAATAAGATATTATTATAAAATATTTTGATTATCAAACATCAGGGCGATGGGTGAAACGGTAACACGTTATTTATAAAGGTGAAGGCCGGTAGCTGGTAAAGAAAAAAATGTCATTAGCTCTAGGCTTTATGCATCGATTATGTTGCATTTTGTAATTATAACCTATAGCATATAAGTATGAAATTTGATACAAAGTAAGAACTTACAATATAAATAAAGGAAAAATTTGAAAAATTGACAATTTATATATATTTCATAGAAAATAAATATAATAAATTTTAATTTGTACTTCATTTCACAATGTTAACTTTGAAAAGTTGTTTTTTCCGTTGACAATCCTGAAAATTGATATAAAGGTCTCAAAAAGGAGAGTTACGAGAGTGAGAAAATGAAAACTCGCACTCTTGTGACTACCACGACTGGCCTCTCTAATTTGATTGTCTATATCATTAGTTTGGTAATCTAAGGTTTGGAATTAATATTAATTAAAATACAATCGAATTGATAACCTCCTTTTCTTACAGAAGTCGGTTAAAAATACAAAGATTACCTATTTTTATATTGATTTCAAAATTTAATGTACAAAGAATAAAAATGATATTTTTATTTTACTACTTAAATGGAGCGCCAACATCAGCGAAACTTTGTTAACAAACTAATAAGAGAAGACTACCGAAGCCACCAAATATGTATACAGTAATACTGCCTTGTAATGGTTTTACCCGCATATTCATTTATGGACTAACTTTCTCTATATATATACAATTACAAAAACTAAAACAATTATCACATGAGTACATATTATAAAATGTTTATTATATTAAGAAATCCGTCTATAATCTAGAGGCTTTAATTAAGACTGTCAAATTAACTTAATATTATGAATTAAAAAAGATTGAATTTGCTACTTTTTGGGGAAATTGTTTAAAGGAAAGGAAATTAATCTTTCTCTTAATTAGCAAAGTTGGTCGGACGCCACGACGGGGAATTCAAGGCCAATAAATCAAGGTGTTACCCTCTTTGAAAATCTAGTTGAAGCTTCTAAGTAGCAACTATTGAAAACGGTACTTTTATAATTTGAAAACTAAAAGATACATCACCTCATGTAGTTTATAGTCAGCTATCTAAAAAAAAAATGTTTTTCTTTTTCTATGTGTGGTAAAAAGTATTTTACATGATAGGCTAAATAGTAGTTCAGCCTTAAGATTTTGACGAAAAGTGTCTTAATAGGAAACACTAGGTTCCTAGGTTTTCTCTGTCTTCTATGCTTTGTGCGGAATACAGTGTAAGGCTTATTAATAACAACGTAACACAATTCCAGATTTTTCCAAAATCGATACCTTTATTTATATTTAGATATTTACGTTCTGTTTTCCTTATATAAATTTATTTATTATTTTATTACTTTTACGAGTCACAATTTCTTCTTAATTAATTGGAAAAAAAAAGTAATACCATCTCAGTCTCATCAATCATATTTTGTTAACATTTTTATTTTACACTTAAAATTATTACCTCGATTTATTTTCGCGTGTACGTCCTTTTGTACCTTTCTCTTGTATTTTGAGTTCTTTATGTCTAAATAGTACGCCTATATTTCAATTGTCAAACGAAATGTTAACAAATAGATTTTCGTCATTGTGCTTTTTAATGGTGTTGTTGATTGAAAAAGCTTTGTCGTCTTGAATTATTTAGTATTATTAATCAGTTTCCATTGAATACAAAAGTAAAAGAGGCCGTAATGGCGCAGCGGCATAACAAACGCGACTGGTTGTGGATTCGAGGAAATTAAATATTTATTTAAATTTGTCGCTCTGGTGGCAAAGTGCGGCGTTGAGTTCCGCCACTCAACACATTGTATTATGCGGGAAACAGCGTGAAGTTGAATAATATTAGGTTTATTCCGCGTAGTCTGCTGTATGCGTTATACAGACTGAAGCGATATATTCATTTTTTATATTGCCAATTTTATTTTATTGGCATTGCTAATGAAATTTAACACAGGGTACTTCTTTGCAACCATTTTATGGACTGCCAGAGAAACATTGAAAATGAGTCGCCAGTTTTATCGATAGGCGTAAGGTCCAAATCGCTGTCGCTGTTTATAGCGAAGCACCCAAACTTTAGCCTAGCCTAGCATTAGATTTCTTCTTTCTACATCCGACAAAATAGATATCATCGGGATCTATATTTCAAACGATATTGAATTCTATTATCATTTCAAGGATAAAGCTAAATCAACTTCAAAAATTTGGACTTCTAAACAGAGAACCCCAAATTTTTTAACTAGATCTTTTTCTTCTTCTTTCTTTTGTAATTAAAAGTAAAAAATGTTGAATCATTTAAATTTCTATAAATTCAATAGAAAATAAAAACCAACTCTTTTCTACAACTTTTCTCAATTTTCTCTATATTATATTTTGATTTGAATTGTATGATTGGTTTATAAAGGTTAACTTTAACATTACAAGAAAACAAGTGACGGTTCATCGGAGTGTATTTCGCAAATGACCTTTCACAATTCTCTTTGAATGACTTTAGATTTTTTTTTCAATATAAACTTTGGACATACTCCTTAAGGATTGCGGTTTAACGACTTAGTTTATTGCCCGATTCCCAATTAGGCAATTTGAACTTGTGGCTGATGCTAAACTTAAATTACTCTTAGAAAATGGTTTTTGTACCAACGATCCTCTCAAAGGACTTAATTAAATATAATAATGATAAGCTATCAAAGTAAAAAAAGCTTATAATTTTTGAAAAGTTTCATATTTTTATTATTTTTTTTTCTTATTTGATGAAATAACGAACGAACGAATCGAACGCCGTGGTGGAACGCTGGGTTATTGCCTTGGTGGTAAAGCGAAGAAATGAAAATATTAATTAATTCCCTCAAGTGAGACTCTATGACGACCTCCAATAATAATAAAAACAATTTTCTATATAACTCAAAATCATTATTTCTCGATAAACACAAATAATTTGCTACCCCATTAAAATAGAACATGGAAGCATAAAGCAATTGGAAACGCACAAATTCGGTCATGGCACACCCTATCCCCAAAATTATCAATTAAACTGCTAATGCGAGCACAAATGTTCTACGAAAACCGTAAAACTCATTTCTCGTCCCCTCGCAAAATATTATGAAAAGGAAAAAGGGAAGGCTTCAATACTCTTGGGGCCTCTTGGGCCCATGACAGCAGTAGCCAGTAATCCGTTAAAACCCGAGGGTCACTTTACAATTATATATCACAGTGGACTCGAGTGTCGTTCACCATTTTGGATGTCAGAGAGACTCAGATAACATGTGACGTCTTGTTTGCTGAGTTTTATGGAATATTTTTATATACTTAATGCCGGTAAAGAATAGGCAGATATTTTTTTTCAATTTTTTTAGGGTTCCGTACCTCTTAGGGAAAAAAGGAACCCTTATAACATCGCTTTGTTGCCCGTCTGTATGTCTGTTTTTCAGTTTCTGTCCCCGCATTAGCAGGGTAGGGAGTGTTAAAACTCTCTGCTCCCCACGTTCTGCTGAAGTCTGAAGGCATTGCGTGCTGAATTGTGGAACTCAACGCCGCGTTTGAATGCCTCCAGCAAAGTGAAATGAAAATATTAAATTTTTCATTACATTGTGCTCAAAAATAATTTTTGGTATAATAATTGGTATTAAGTAAAAGCCGTAGTATCAAAATTCAAGTTTGCAGAAAGCTCAAAACTTATTTAGAACACCTCAGATATTACACTTCAACTGCTAAATAATAATTGAAGTGGAATGCGTAATTATTATAAATATACTTGCGTATTCCCTAAGGTTTAAGTAAGGATAGATAATTGAAATTGACTTTTGTGTAGAACCCCAAATGTAGGGGGAGAAATTATCTCTTGTGTTCGCATCAAATTGATATTCTTATTCATTCTTAACAGCATTCATTCTTATTCTTATTTTATTTAGCCAATGGAAAACGAAAAGGGCCAGTAGTGGCGCAGGGGTGCAAAGTGTGACTGTGAACGCGAAAGATTGTGGGTTCAATTCCCACTCGAGGAAATTAAAGTATTGATAAGGGTTTATCTTCAAAATTATACATTTAAAATATTAAGAAACGTCTTTGATTTGATTATAATCAAAGACAATATCTTCACAAACGAACTAAGCTCGATTGTGGTCAGACAGTTTTATATATTTAACATTTTTAAAGTGTATTCGACACGAAAGAAAGATAAATGCTTTTTTAAAAATGTATAAAAAAAATTACATGGAGGATTTGAACCCGCGCCTTTTACCACATCATATAACATTTAAGATACGTTTCTAAAAAACAAACAGTAAAATTTATTATAACAATCTAATACAATGTTTATTTTTATTGTAGCACAAAAGACTAAAACCAAATACTATTTAATCGTTTATGAGTATAGAACAAAAATGTGCCTAACAAATAGATTGAGGACATTTCGACACACTAAAAGTTTACAGTACTTAAACCACCCTCCGTTTTGAATGGAGGGGTGAATGTGCTTACTTCACTTATGTTCGTGCATTATTTATCACTTTTGATGCGCTTTATGCGTTCCTTATTGACTTGTGGGGGGTTTAAGAATTCGAACGCTTTGTCAAGCTTCTTTAATAATATATTAAAAATAAAAGCTTGAAATTGTAAACCTCTTATTGAGGTATTAAAAATTTGTAAGGTATTGAAGTTTTCTCTTTGTTTTTAATATTTTCCAAGTATACCTACCTCTTTATGGATTTGTTCACATACACGAAAAAATATTTTTTGGACTTATAAAATACTAGTTGTAGCCCACAATCTTGTTAGTGGGGTTTAGAAAACATAAAATTCCGTAATTCCTGGAATTCGAGAAGTCCTTTCTTATTGCTTTTCTAAACTCCCCTAAGCAAGATGACAAATTTCAGCACTCTACGCTGTGTACTAACTATGAGTCTATTTGTTACTCAGAAACGAACGAATTTTATACATACTTATAATGCTTGGAATACTTGTATTCCGCACATGGCAGGGTAGGCAGGTGGAACCTAGTGTTAAGACACTCCGTTCCCCACTTTCCGGCAAACTTTTCAAGGCATTGAGTGTCCAGTGGCGGAATTGAGTGAGAATTGAGTGTCAATGCCGGGTTTTCGCCTTGCTGCCAAAATAATAATTCATTCCCCCGAGTGGAGATCGAACCCACAACTGTTACGTTACAGTCACACCCTTGTGCCCCTACACAACGAGGAATTATCAAAGCAGTTCAATTATGAAGTCACAAAACAATTATCTTAATTATAAGCACACTCAACGCTACTTCCACATAATTATACAATACGGTTCAATATATATACAGGGTCAATAGATACACAGAATTTTTTAATATTAACAAACCTGCTCCCCCACCCAAAAACTCGGGGCCCTTATTTAAATAAAGACATAATAATGCCATTAACTTCCATTTATAAATCAATGTAGCTAATTCAGTAGCACGCAATACGGCCTGATGTAATAAATCTTGCGGTAACTGTGCTGGAAAACGCACGGTTCACCTTACTGCTGGAAGCGGGAGAATTATTAAATTTTTGGTTTATTACCTAGATATATATTATTTAATTTGTATAGATTAGGGAGTTAATATTGGTATTGGTTATTTTTTTGGTTGGTATTAATTTGAAACTCAATCAATGGTCCATTTATAGGTTTTGTTTTTTTTTACCTTTGTATATTAACTGTTAGTAGCGTAGATAAAAATTAAAAATTATGCTAATATTTTCATATTAAAGATAGAATATAAGTAGATATAAGGTATAGACGATTCCGCTAAATTATTTTAATTTCCATTATTTTGAAATTGTGGCCAACCTAGCAAAATGGTACAAGTATTAGACTGTTAGCGCGGTAATTCTGAGTTCGATCCCCATTTAAATTATTATATTTAAGTTATTTTCATTTTCCTGCTTTCATAAGACAAAGCGTGGTGTTCAGTTACGCCACTCAACAGCAGGCAGCACAAACAGGCAACGTCTTTGAAATAGCCAATTAGTAACAAAAATATTTTATGAAAAATGTTATCCTCGATTCCAGCTCATGACTGTCATGTTCATATACCACGAATATGTATTTAGATATTTCAACGTTTTTAATTATTTCCATTAATAAATTGATGAACCTGCAACCTGATGAACGAAGTGTCTTAACATTAGGTTCCCTCTGCCTACCCTGCTCCTAGCATATCTTGCACCCTAAAAAATCTATGAACCCTAATTATATCATCAACGCTAACAGAAATTTCGGGGTCATCAAGCTATAATATAAGGCATTCATTAAAATTTCTTCCAACGTTCGTGCGATAAACCAGTCAAATACCTTCCCCGCCGAAAACTTCGACTTATCTGCCTCACGTAGAAGGTCGTTACTCTAAAATTATGGCCGTGGTTAAACACATGCTACATTTAGTCGAAAGTTCACGTTACGCCCGAATAACTTGTTATTAACGCCAAAGGGCTCAACTCGAACTAAGTAAAAACTATGGTATGGTATCTAATAGTGATGTAATGGTAAGGGAATGATTTGGAATTTTTTTTAGGATTTATTTTAATTATAATCAAATTTTGTTTTATTATTTTTTTTTTTGTTAAGGGATTGACACTTAGATTACTAAAGATAGTAACTGATATTTTTTGTAAAATATTATTTTTAATCTATATATATAAAATCGAAAGGTCACTCACTCATCACGAAATCTCAGAAACTACATGTGCTAGAAATCCCAAATTTTGCATAGGAGTTATTTATAGGACGTAGGTGCTCGCTAAGACGGGAATTTGCAATATTCGACTTCTAAGGGGTTGTTTTTGGGGTCGAAAGTTTGTATGAAAATTCGTTACTATAAATGCTAGGAGTGTCAAATTTTGCGTAGACGACACTAGGACGTAGCCATGGAGACAGAAATTAACAATAACATAGTTCACGCGGGTGAAACCGCGGGAGGGCCGCTAGTATTATATATACTAGCTATGACATAGAATAAGGTATTCCTGGCGGAACCAGACAGTTCGTGATTGTAAACGCTGGAAGTAAACGTTAGATTTAATCATCAATTGGATTAGTTAGATTATATTGGTTTCTTTTTTACAATTCTGATAAAGCAAAGTCTGGCGTGGAATTCAGCCACTTGACATGCGGACAGTACCTTCTCTTTTTATTTTGTATTGTTTTAAAAAATATAATTTTATTTCAGCATTTTTGTTTAGTGTCTCTTATATAAAGTTTGAGAAATATGATGAACTGAATCAATTATTTCTTTTGGATTATACATTTAAAAAAAAGTCATTTTCTTTGTAATTATGATACAATAAGGTATTACAGTGGCAGTAAGAATATAAGCCTTTTAATTAACAAATAATGCATGGAAATATTCATTTAACTGTAACATCAAAGGGAAATATTGCGCACTCGATTGGGTGATACGTTTAATTATGGCGATTTATTGCAAGCAATAATGGTATTTCTGTTTGCTGTTGTCATAGTTTTTTTTCGTAAATAAAGAAAATCTTTATATATACAATTTTATAATATGTACAAAATTTATCAAAGCCGTTTGTGAAAGTTGCTACCAGCGTGCGACTGTAAACGCGACGGTTGTTGATTCGATTTCCACTTGGGGCAATAAAATATTTAATATTATCATTACTTCGCTCTGGCAACGGGGTGAAGCGCGGCGTTAAGTTTCGCTACTCAACATGCAATGGCGAACTGAAATATCTTAATAGAAACGGAGTGTCTTAACAATAGATTTCCAGTCGCAATGGATCCTGCCTGTCCTGATGTCCTGTTATGCGATATAAAACGTGAAATTTTTAAAAAATGTATATATAGTACATATATGTATAATTTAGTTTTAGATATTTTTAACTCTCTATTTTTTGAACGTGGTTATTGTACCGCAGATGTCAGCATAAAAGTCGTTTCCTGTAAATGAGAAAACCCAAAACGGTGGCGTGAACTCTAAATTTTGATTGTTATTTATGAAACTAACAACTAAAACATTCAATCTAACATTTTTTCTATGAGAATAACTTTTAAAAAATATTTTTCGATATAAAAATAAATTTATTTGGTTTTATGGAGAATAAAAAAATATTATTGAAATATTTTTTTAGCTTTACTCTGTATACCATGTATGTACCTACGCAGGTATGTGCAATGAATGTAGTGTTAAATCACTCCGCCCAATTTTGAAGACATTTCGTGTTGCGTTGCGTAACTTAACTCACATTTTGTGTTGTGACCAGAGCGTGAAAATTGATATAATTCTTACTTATTCAAGATGATGTTATGTCTTCGTTTGTCCACTATATCTTAATTCACATTGTATTAAGAAAGCATTTAATTAAATAACAATCTTCATTTAAGTTGTCTGTCTTGCAAAAAAAAACACGAGCAAAGTGACGGCAAACCTAATGTCTTCATCTTAAAAGTGTATTCATTTAGAAACCTACATAAAGCTATTGAACGTGTATTATTATTTATTGATTTTTACGTGCACTCCAAGCAATAAACGATAAAAGCACTTTGTTGATTAAATTTCTATGCGTATCGAACACTAATAACGTTATTGCAGCGAACATATGTTTTATTATATTTATTTGATTAGTGGAAAATATTGATGAAATAATAAATAACTAAAATTGTTGTTTTATTTGTAAACTCCACAATATTTGTAGGATGTAATAGGACTGTTTGTGTAGTGTATACCAGGGTGGGAAAAGGGAATCTAGTGTTCAATCACTCCATTTACTTGCTAATGAGTTCTGGAGATATTGGAGCACAACGCCGTGCTTTCCCTCGAAATGAGAGCGAAGATATAAAAATATAAGTTAAATAAATATTTTATTTCCTCGAGTGAACATCGAACCCACAACCAATCGCCATTACAGTGAAACACTTATGCCCCTGTGCCCTCATATTATAGGGCTGTCGGTATTAGTTATATAATTTTTTATATAATAAATTTGTAAGAGAGAGAGTGTACTGAAATCATTTTAATAAGTAGGTACTTTGATTTTCAATAAGTCATCAAGATGTTCTAACAAAAGTTTGGTGTATTACATTACGCGTGACATTCTCTTTATGTTTACATGTTTCCTTTGCGCCAAAATTCTTAACAGTATTGTATTAAGCCTCCGCTTTATTTTCCTACAGCATGGAAATAAAAATAAAATTATACACCATCGCGTTCTGAAGGTATCCTCTTCAGATAATCGCAAAAAAGGAATATTTTATTTTTACGCTTCATCTAAAAAGCAATATTTATACCCATATATATATGTATATACATATAGAATCCAGGCCTCAATTCCAATTCGTGCAAAAGCAAAAAAGCGTATATCCTCAGTAGATACAGGTGCACTTTTCAAATGGAATGTGGGAACAAAATTGATTGTGTAGGGCCGTTTTCCATTTAGATATGGAAATTTAGATCGTGTACTGTCGTATACCGCATTCGATGTGTTAGACACTAAAAATGTTCGATAGCTATTTGTGCTCGGGCATTTGCGAGAGATTTATCTTTTTGTTTTCAATTCTATTTTTTTATATATTATTTATTTTATAGTTTGATTATTATATAATTGTTTTATATGTTACAAGTGATTGATTTTCAAAAACACAGTATCGATGGGGCACGTAAGAAGTATAAAGACACCACGCAGGCCAATTTTAAAGAGATAATTGGCAGAGGAAAAGGCGAAAGAGGTATGCAGAGATCGTGGCGTTTGGCAATTCTTAAAAATGTACTTTTTTATATAAATTTTATTAAATGTTATATTATCTTTATAAATATTAAATGCGCTTTAAATGATCACTATTTATGTTTTAGGAAAACAATTTCGACAGTAAAAAGTCTTGATAAACAATAAATAACATATAAGCAGATTGTAGGTAGTTTCAAGTGTTTCTATCACTGTATTTCAAAGGTTTTCGGAAGGCGTGGGTTCAAATCTTGCTAAATAAGCATTTTAACATGCTATCTAAATCTTAGTAATAATAATATTTCTAAATAAAATTACCAATCTTTCTAGTGATCCACATAATATGCCAATGACGGAGTTACTATAATACTATTAGAATTTTTTATACCATTAAAAGGTAATGCAGATATAAGAAAAATATACGTTTGTAGTATTGATGGTGAATAATAAAAAGTCTACTTACGGTTTACACTGAGTATATTCAACACCACTTTAAACCACATATAGTTTGAACACGAATAGACACACACACACATTTTATACAAAAGTCAACCACAAACATATATGTATATAAAAGGAAACACGATAATTACAATAATATTAACAAATAACTGAGAAAACAACGGAACGGTTATAAAACGCATCGAGTGGCAAGCGTCGACTGTTATAAAAAAATATGCCGTCGACAAGAGGGTAGTCGTAAATGTTAGGATACCGTACCGGTTCAGTCGACGGCAGCGAGTGAGATATAAATATACTATATACGAATACTTAATATAAAATATATAAATTCTATTAAACATATATATGTATATAAATGATAAATAAATAAACTATAAATATTAATAATAGTTTCCTACACGTCTCTTATGGAAAACCATGAGAAACGTACGTATATTTTTCTTTCCATGATTAAGGTACAATGTTGGCCGCCATC